>JAQFZU010000328.1:0-31279 GCA_034696185.1 Henia vesuviana | reverse complement strand
AAAAATATCGATTAAATCGATTAAACCAAAAAATATCGATTAAATCGATTAAACCAAAAAATATCGATTAAATCGATGTTTTTCATTAAAATCGAATCAAAATAAAACTTACTTCGAGCCGATTTTCCTCCGATTCAATTCCTTCGAAATCGATTCCGGTATCGATTTTTCATTATCGACTTTCCCTTCAAACGACGAATCCAAATCCTTTAAAAAAAAAAGCAAAATCAATTAAAACCAATTAAAAACCAATTAAAACCCCGAAAAACTCACTTTATTAACCCAAATATTCGAATTAACCGATATCGACGACTCGTTTAAATTCTCCGAACTTCGACCGACACTCATGGGCGACTTAAATCCACTCCTTAAAAAAAATCGATTAATACTTAAAATTAAAATCAAAAATAATTTTAAAAATACCTTTCGCGATCCTCCAATTTCTTAATCAAACGTTCATTTTCCCGACAAACACTTTCCTGATCGTGAATTAAAACATCGCGAGCCGTCAACAAATCGGCATTTTCCCCGCGTAAAGCCTCGTTCTCGACCATATACTCCTGGAGCATATTGTAAAGCTCTTTTGGATTAACTTCGGCTGGTAACGTCTGGTTTTTCTCGACTGCTTCTTTCAGTTTCGCTAAATTCTCGACTAGTTTCGAATGGATTTTAAAATTTGTTTATTTTTTAAATGTTTTTTGTTACTCACGACTCGAGGATTTGATTACGGCCGTTAATTTGCTTTCGGTTTTCTTCGGGAATTGCAGTTGTTTACGTAAGTATTGGTTTTCTGTGCGGAGGAGTTTGACTTCGCGTTGGAGGCTTAGAATTAGTGTTTCGCGGGGGTCCTGGTGATTTCGAGATTTAAGTGAGATTTATTAAAGGGTTTTTTTGGGGGGATTTTTACCATGACTACGACTGGTTTGTTTTTGATTCGTTTTGTTCGAGAGGCGTATCTCAGTGTGTTGACTGTTTCCGCCAAGTTCGATTTTGCTGGGGTTACGCAGGCGATCTGTTTTTCGAAGAGATTTATTGAGATTTAGTGGGATTTAGTGGGTTTGGAAAGGTTTTTTTGGGATTTTGATGTTTGATTTCGGTTGGGTTTAGAGAATGTGATTTTTGGTGGGATTTTTTTTTTGATTAGTTGAGATTTAGTGGGATTTAGAGATTTACTAAATTTTAAAATCAAGATTTAAAGCAATTCAAATGCTAAAAAAATAATTTGTGAAGTTTCAATAGGAAAAAAAATCGAAAATTTCTTAGATTTACAAAATCTAAGATTTAAAGAGATTTAATAAATCCCAAAAAAACTTAACAAAATCTTTCTTAAAAAACCAAAAATCAAAAACTCGATTATTTCAACAACCGAAATCCCACCAAAATCTTAATAAATTGCACATGCGCAATAAATTAAACTGAGATTTAACAAGATTCAATAAATCACCAAAAATCACAAAATCTTTTAAAACCAAAATTTCAAAAACTAAAGAAAAACTCAATCGAAATCTCACCAAAATCCAAAAAAAAAAAATTTAAATCTTAAATCTCAGCGCATGCGCAATGAATCCTTACCATAAGCGTCACGCCATTCCCTCCTAAACTATCGGCCAACAGCTTAGTCAATTTACTATCCCTATAAGGTATATGTCCCTGCTTCTTCTTCCCATCGCCCAAACACGATATACATTTCCCTACAAACAATAAGATTTAAAAAATCTTAAAATCTCAAAAATCACTCATTTTATACCCAACGTTAAAAGACTCCTATTAATTTTATTCGTTTCGTTATGATCCATTCCTTTCTCGGCCACTTTCTCACTCCCGGCCAAATCGACGAAAATCAATTTCCCTTGTTTGGTTACGTAGCCATTTTCATCGTCCGAAATTCGTATCTCGATCGCGATATTTAACGTTAAAATACAATGACTACGACTCGAATAATCGTTTGCGTTATTCGGCGCCACTTGTCTATTTTTCAAACCTTTAAATATAAAATTTAAAAACATCTCCGAAATTCGCCAATAGATGGCGCTCACCTTCTTCCATCACGGCCATGACGTCATCCAACTCGACGCATTCGATTATAAATAAATTCTCGACGTAAAATCCTTTACCTCGCGCCCAACGAACTTGTAAATATTTTCTTTGCGATCCAGGGTTAAGTAAATCGATAACTTGTTCGTTGTAAATCTCGAGGAAACTCGCGTGAATCAAGCACGAAACGTCCTGTTTATTTCCCAATTGTGTGAATAAATATCGAAATGCTCTCGACATTAAACCTTCGTTAAATAAACTGCTTTTCATTTTCCCGTGAACCTTTGCGAGAATTAATTTTTTTAAATTTTTTAAATTTTACTAGACCGGTTACATCTATAAACTCACCAACGGCGGACCGGTCAAAGTGTAGGTTTTACCAGAACCCGTTTGTCCATAAGCGAAAATCGTACTCGAGAATCTGCAATTAAAATATTAAATCTCAAATCGGTCGATAGATGGCGTTGATTTTTTACCCATCCAATGCCATATCGATTAGTTTCTTCGCTCCGCTATGCTCGAAGACATCCTCCTGGTTCGAACCCGGTTCGAATACGACGTTGAAAGTAAAAAGTTTCGGTTTCGTTCCCGACTGAAGACTTTCGGCCTGCAAATATTAGGTGCGTTTGAAAATTTCTCTAAAGAGCAGAGTAGAGTAGAGCAGGAATGTGCGGAGTTATCCGAGAGCGCTGCATGATGACTGATCATTTTAAAACACTAGGAGTGTTTTAAAATGGTGGATTGAATACTGGCGTTTATTGAAACCATAACCGAAACAACAATCGAAACTTTCTTGTATGTAAATCAGTTGCAATGGGTGCTGCCATTTTGAAGAGTGGCTCACGTCCAAGGGGACTGACAATCAGTGTTTGAGCGTACGAGATTTACAATTCTGTAAATCCAATATATGGATTTGCTTGGATTTGTTTGGATTTGTTTGGATTTGTTTGGATTTGCTTGGATTTCTTTGGATTTGCTTGGATTTCTTTGGATTTCTTTGGATTTGCTTGGATTTCTTTGGATTTGCTTGGATTTCTTTGTATTTGCTTGGATTTCTTTGGATTTCCAATGCAAATATTCGCTGGATTTAAGAATTGTAAATCCAGGGTTGTACAAGATTTCCTTGAATGTCTGCCCCCTCGCTCGTGCCCTACCTGACGAGGTTGTGCATGGAAGCAGTGCATCATGGGTGTTTGGAGTGCTCTATAAAGCGTGCTCTAGCAATTTAAAAGCGCGCACTAGCAATTTTCAAACGGTTAGAGTGCTCGGAGCACGCTCTAGAGCTCCCCCAAACCACCGCCGCACAGCGCTATTTACCGGGCGAAAAACTCACCAAAATCCGACCATCGCCGGGAAAACTTAACCCGAAACTCTCGTTTCTGTTATTTTCCTTGTTATTCAATGGTCTGACTCTGAAAACCAGAATAACACAATCGATGATAAAAACCAGGCGTTGTTAATCGATAAATTATAAATACCTTATAATGACACTGACATGATCGGGCGATTCCTCGTATTCCTCGTCGTAGAGACTAGTCGAACTAAATAAAAAAAAATAATTAAATAAATAATTTTAAATAAAATTAAAACAAAATTTACAGAAAAATGGAGTTTTGATAATAAGACATTTAAACAAAGGTGCTTCGAGTGTTGGAAATATACAAAATGGTGATCGCGTGTCGTATATAATAAAAAAGTTAATATGGCGTGTGGTTAGTTAAGGTCAGTTTTAAGTATAAAACATAAATAAAGGGTTATGGATTATATTTTAATGGTCGAATCAACAATTTATGCCACAGGTTTTTTGATGATAAAATCGAAAATTCCAAGGAAATATCGACTTGGCCTTAATTTCATTCTAATTACCATTTTTCGTAAAGGATTTCGGGTAAATTATTAACGACTATCGAAAATTCACAAAAACAATTTTTAAAATCTTCGGTCGCGATCGGTCACTTAATTATTAGACGTTTTTCTTCGTTAATGATTTTTCTATGGGTCACGCAAGAAAATCCATAAGAATTTTGTAAATAAAAAAATTACCTCGAAATGATGGAACTGTGGCCCGAAGTGGTCCGATTTAAACCTATTTCGGAGTCCCCGTAACCGGAATCGGCAGTTTGGAGTAAATTACCGTCCATTTGTCATTTTTTTTCTTTTTTAACTGAAAATTTTAAGAAATTTTATTAAATGCGAGCGCCTCTCGTGAGTGAATTTAAAATTAAATTTTTTCTGTTTTTAAAAATTCGTTAAAAATTATCGATTTGTTAATTAATTGGAAAATTAGCTCGCGAATGTGTAATAAATAGGAAAATCGATTGTTATTCTATAAATAAATCAATTAGAGTTTGTTTTTTACCTTTCGTTAAATCCAATTTGAATTTTTCGATCAAAACTTGTTTTGGGTCTGTTGATTCTCTATGGCAACTACGAGTTGGTTGTGGAAATTAGTTAAATTGTTATTTTACGAGACGAATTTAAGAATTACTCGTTACTAATGGATTCGATGTACCTAACAAACCACTTGATGAAATGTTGCGTGTTGTTTGAAAGAAGAGTTGAAATAAGCGACAAAATTTCCCGGTCTTCAATCGATAGGGGCCGTTGGTAATGACGTCGTTAATTCCCCAATGCTTAAGTCATTACCTGTCATACGTCACTTGTGAATAGCCCCCAACCGAGTAGAATTATTCGTCTTTATATTTAACCGGTTGAATGTTCCTTACATCTTTTTATTATTGAATTTTTTTTTTATTGAATATATCGACTTGTCATTTTGCTATTAAACATTTATTTTGTAATATCGACATATTTTTATAATGATTTAACAGTAAATTGATGACATAATACAGAGGAAACAGATGTCCTTTGTTTCGTTCAAGAGTTGAACGACCTTTTTTTTTTTTTTTAAAGTAAATATTAAAAAATATTAAAACGAGATTAATCCTGGTGCATATTTATCGATTAATGATTGGTAATAAGGCATTAGTGATTCGATGTTCGGTTCTTCGTCCGATTTTGTGTATAAATCGAATTCGCTGAAAATAAATAAATTTTTTATTTTTTTTAATTTTTTTTTTTAATTTTTTAAATTTTACTTGAATAATTTAACCCATTTAAGCATTTGCATATCGGTTTGATTGCATAAATAATTGTAATCTCCTGCTGCGTGCCACGGGTAAAACGAATGAAATCGGATAATGTATAAAGCCGGTGGTGGTAATCGACACGATTTATGATTCATCAACACTTTGTAAAGATACTCGTCGTGACCCCACGACATTAAAATTCGATCCAAACCGCAGTTTTCTTCATAAATTCCCAAACGAGTACTGACAGTTTTTTTAAAATTAATTTTATTTTATCAAAGATATTATTAAATTACGTACTTATAACGCGAATCGTTTAAATCGGGATTAAGGTTGAATGTGGTATCTTTGTATGCAATCGAGTCTGCGTAAGCGCAACCGACTGGAAAAGTATCGCCAACGACTGCCCACTGAAATGATAAATTTTTTAATGTTTAGAAAGCGAATAATTTATTTTAAATTTTAATTTATTATTTAGTTGATGATTAATGTTTTTTGGAGATGGTTTGTAATTGGTAATTGACGAGCCCCTTGGCATGTCGCTACCCTGCGATGCGCGGGGGCAGCGCAGTGAAGCCGAATTACTAAAGCATTGACGGGTTTCTTTAGATATTTGATGTGCCCCTTGGCACGTCGCTCCCCTGCCATGAGCGTGGGCAGCGCAGTGAAGCCGAATTACTAAAACATTGATACGTTTCTATAGATATATGATGAGCCCCTTGACACGTCGCTTCCCTGCGATGCGCGAATGCAGCGAGTGAAGCCGAATTACTAATTATTTACTTGCTCTTCGCCGTATAAAGCCATAATTTTTCCCATGTCATGAATTAATCCTGTCAAATGCAGCCAATCGATGTGTGGAAATGCTTTTCTGATGGCTTCAGCTGTTTGAAATCCATGGATTATGTTCGGCATGTCAACCTACATTTTTTTAAATTATTTTTTTCTTTTTATAATATTTTTTTTTAATTTGTGTTTACGTCCGGATCGCTTTCGTCTACGAGTAAATTGAGTTTATTCATCGCTTCCATCACAGTCAATTGACATTTATCGAATCGACACCAATATTCACGCTGGAAAATAACATTTATTACATTTTTATATTATTTTTTAAAATTATTAAAACCTTTTTCTCAACAAAATCAACCGTTTGATTCGTATGCATTTTCATATAAGTATTGCGAACTCTTTCTTTAATCGGGCAATTCTAAATTTAAAGAAAATTTATATTAATTAATTTTAATAAAAAAATAACAAATAAAAAAAAATACCTCGTCATCATTGAAATTTCGAAATTTCTCTTTATCTTTCTTATAAATTGCTTCTGGCCTGTAAAGTTCGGATGGATCGATGTATGGGAATGATTCTTGTGTATTAATTAACTGAAATAAAAAGAAAAAAAAATATTTCCAAAATATTCTAAAAACTCCTTACAATTGCATACCACAGAATTCATGATTGATTCGCAATCGATGCTAATCGAGTAGAAAATTACAAAATTGTGACTCGAAGAAGGTCAAAACTTCTTTTTAAGTATTTTGCAACTTCTTATCTAAATGTCTTCTGATTTCATCCACTGTCAACTTTCTTTAATTAATACGATCAATCATTACGTTTGGATCGACAACTTGTAGAATATCGAGATTAAATTGGCGCCTGAATAAGATATCGCCTAAAAGATATTTCGACATGATTTCTAATTATTAATTATGAAATAATTAAAATAAATAAAATGAGTCAAAAACGTGAAATTCAATTTAAAATAAGTTGTTTATTACTGCAATTAAATGATATGAATAAAAACAAAAACATCTTTGTACATGTCAATACAAATAAAGGAAATTGCTAAAATTAAGTGCAAATTCTTCGATTCGATCATTTTCCGACACGATAAAAATATGATAAGAAAAAACCAGCTGCAACTAGATTCAACTCTTTATTCACTCATTTAGTAAACGATGGAATCGAATCCCTTCTAAAAAGAAATTCAAAACGTCCTCCAAACCATCAATTTCAATTTATCAGAAACGCATTCGACGAAATCTCTTCACGACCTGATAAAATAAATTTTTTGTTTTTAAAAATATTAATTTATGCAATTAAAACGATAATTTCTCAGAAGTTCAAGTCAATGTCTCGCAATATCAAATTTTATAATTAATATTGATAATTGGTGGGTACTAAAAACGGTTACTAGAGGGCGCTATGTTTACCTATCGTCACTCCTTTCGTTCGAATTTTCTCTGGAATTCGATCTGAAACAATGAATAAATTAGTAAATAAATTTAAAAATGTTTAAAATGTTTAAAAACCTTTCTTGAATGTTTTCTTCGACCGGTGATTTCGTTTTCTCCCTTTTCTGCGACGTCGATCGGGATCTCGACCTCGAATTCGACGATCCCCGACGTCGATAAGTTCTCGATTTCGATTTCGATCTTGATCGCGAATGTCGATGTTTCGATCGATTATCGAATTTCCCTCTCGACGATGGCGATCTCCGATACGATTTTTTATAACTTCGTTCGGGTGAGCGCGATCGATATCGACGATGCGGTGATGACGAACAAGACCTGAAATCGCAAAAATTAAATTTTAATATTAAAAATTTAATTAAAATTTCGTTAAATTCGACCTTCGAACAACCGAATAAGCGGCTGGTGGAGTTTTAGCTTTTTTCGATTTCGAATGCGATTTAAATCGCGACGACGATCGTGATCGCGAACGATTATACGATCGTTGCGATGGCGATCGCGATCGACGATTCCTTTTATAACTCGGACTTCGCGATCTCGAATGAGACGAACGTCGTTTGCGATCTGATGGCGATTTTCTCGATCCGTGACTAAAAAAACAAAAAAAATCGATAAATTAAAAACAAAAAAAAAATCGATAAAAATACCTAGACAAACTGGCCGTTTCGGTCATTGAATCAGGTAATTGAGGCCCGAACACGACTGGAGTTTCATCGATTGATTTTGAATTTTTATCTTTTTTCAACATCGTTAAAAACAAAGCCGCTCGTCGTTTTCTTTCCATTTGTAATAACTTTTCACGCGATGCCGATGACATTTTCTCTCTCGCTGCTGCTGCTAATTTATCTTTTAATTTTTCTTCAGCTAAAAAAAAAATTATTTTAAAAATGCAAATTTTTAAAAAAATTTAAATTTTACCCAATCGAGCTTCGATTAATTCCGATCTCATTTTAATGGATTTCGGTGGTACTGGATAACAAGTTAAATATTCCCCAACCCCGATTTGATCCTTTTTCTCAACTTCGCTCGTCTCCGATTCGCTGCTTTCATCACCCAATTGAAGCGCATTTCTTTTATCCAAAGTCGAATTCTCAGAATCCTTCGATTTGATGGAGAAACTCACAGTCGCTTAAATAAACAAAAATTTTAAATTTTAAAAATCTAATTACAAAATTTCTCACCAGGTTGCAGCGCCGCTGCAGTAGCCGCTGCTGCAGCTTTGGCTACGGCAGCCGCTTGATCAGCTTTCTCCTTTAATTTCTTCCTCGCAATTTCCTCCGCAACCTCCAATGCGTGTTGCCTTTTCTCCTTCATCAATTGTTGCTCGAATAAACTCTTTTTAAATAAATAATAAGGATTCAATTCGTGCCATTCGTGCAGAAACTCGAATCGCGCATCCCCTGAAAACAAAAAAAAAAACAAAAAAATTCAATTAAAAAAAAATTAAAAAATATTCGATTAAAATCACCTTTATTCATGACAACCACTTCGAAATCCTTGCCATTCTTCGCAACATAACACGCCATTTTATCTATAATTGGTTGAACGTCGGGCGGTGGCGGTTTAATTTTATTTTCCGTTTTTTCCACGACCAACTTGGGTTCCACCAAAGGCACGACGACGGCCATCTGCGCCTCCAACGATGTCGGGGGTGGGGGTGGAGGTGGGGGTAACGTGACCGGCTCCAACCCGGGCGGTGGTGGCAGATTCGGATCGATCGCGACCGGTTTATTGTTTTCGACGTTATTGGGCGATTGTGCGCCGCTGTTGGGAGTTGAATTTTCGTTCGATATCGATTTCGATACTTTTCCTTTTAATTGTTTGACTAATAAGGAATAATAATCGTCGCCTTGGTTACGTGAGTAATTGATCTTTGGAATGATTGTTGGGACTTTGTTGGCGAGTAAACTCGGGTGAAGGTAATGATCGCCAAAGTCGTCGTCTTCATCGTCTTCGTCGTCGTTTTTGTCTTGACTCGATGGTTTGTATTTGCCCGTTTTGATGCATTGGATTAAGTGTTTGTAGTATGGGTTGAGTGGGTGGTCGAATTGCATGAACGAGAATTGGGAATTTTTTGCTTGTTTGGCTTTGATGACTATTTCCATTTGTCCGCCGTGTTGGGCTATGAAGGATGCGGTTTTCTCTATTATTTGGTTCATTTTGATGGTTGGTGGCTGGAATTTGATTTTTTTGAGTTAGTTTTGATGTATTTGAGTGAGGAATGGGATTGTTACCACTTCCATGCCTTCTGGGAGGCCTAGTTCTGGGGGTGGGATGAAAGGCTGTTCTTCACTCGAGTCTAGGTAAATTTAAAAAGAATTTTAAAACTTTAAAAATTAAAATTAAAAAAAACAAAATTTCTTTTGAATTTTTAAATTTTCAAAATTGAATTTTTTTGTTAACATAAAAATCCAATTTATTTTGCACCCAATTTTATAAAAATCCAATTTATTTCTAAATTCCAAAATAAATTTCACTTTCAAAAATTTCAAAAATTACAAAATTAATTTTAAAAAAAAAAATCCCAAAAATTCAACTTAATTCCAATATTACCAGGCAATTCGACAGGTTCACTCGAATCAACACAATCCTTCGCACTATTATCTTCATTATAAGTAAAACAGACTTGATTATAGGCACCTTCAGCAGCCAAAGCCATTCTTAACCTCTTCATCTCTTCCTCTACCAAAAAAAAAAAACAAAAATTATAAAACTAAAAACTCAAAAAAACAAAAACATCCAAATAAACTCACCATGATACATTTCCTCTTCAGCAATATCTTTATACAAAAAATAATAACGTTCTTCATCGCACAACGATTCCACTTTAATTTCTTCTTCAGTCAACCCCTCATTTAAATCCTGATTCGCCTTCGCTTCGACATGTTCCAAATCGTGCAAATGACCACGACCGTCGTACCTGTAGTAGTTGTTAAAAGACATTCAATTAGAGAATATCAAAATCACACTTAAATGGTAAATTTAAAAAAATATTTAAAATTTTTTTTAAGTAACAAAAATACATAAAATTCAATTTTAAATATAATTTAAACATCAAATAACATATTTTAGAACAAATATAAAACACTTTTTCACGCTCCCCGAGTCCATTTTCATTGTATTTTGTTTTTTTTTAAACGTTTTTTTTTTTTTTTTTTTGTTTGTTTTACCCGTTCAAATTGGCTTCTTACCAAAGCCGACGTGGAAAATTCTTCCCTTAGACTGCAAATTACACCTGTGTTGAGTTAAAAACTAAGCAAAAGATTAATACAAGAATGGAAATGCGAATCTCAAAAACCTTTTTTTTTCATGTATCCACACAATTCGCTAAAACGGACCTGTCTATCATAAGTCGATCATCGCCCATCCATGGGATTAAATGTTTGCCTTGCTCAATATAAAGAGCCTTTTCGTCGTCCCTAAATAATTTGCACGAATAACCAAAAACCAAAAGTTCTTCTTCCGTTTCTTGTTGGTTTCTTTCATTAACTCGAGACCACATTTTACGTTTATTTGCGGCCATCTTCGTCTCACTGTTTCTCTTGAACAACGAAATGCGTCGATTTAAAGCAATTCCCTCTGGTGGCGAATTAATCAATTAATTTTCCTTTTTTTTTATTTAAATTTTTAGTTTTTAATTCCATTTTTTACTGTCGTATTAAATATTTAGAATTTATTCTTGTTTATACAAAATATTTTATAATATTAATCATCTATTTGTTTGACTAGAAAATATAAATCGGCGATGGCGACTATTGTCGATAACAAAACTCCAATGAGGACTTGCTGTGATAGAAAATTAATTAAATTTGGGTATTACGAATGAATAATTAAAATTTACAGCTGCGATTTCTGGTTGTGGTAATGCATATTCGACCATTTTATAACCGAAAACAAACGAACCGCCGACTGTTAATGCGAAATTAAACACGGCGATCATATGTGATTTGATGACTTTAACTGAAAAATTAATAAAATTTTTTAATTTTTTTTTTTAAATAAAATATTAATATTTAATTCTTACGATCTTCTCTGAAATCTGATAATCCAGAGTCGTTGTGTCGTTTCTAAATAAATTAAATTAATTTTTTGAATTAGTTTTTACGAATTTTTATGGGAAAATTATTTTAATTGCTCAAATTGCAATTAAATTGTTAAAATATTTTAAAATAACGACCTGTAAATCGACATTACGTGTCATTTGACGATATTCTTTATTTTCTTGCTCCAATTTTAATCTTTTTATTCGTTTTTCTAATTCCGGATTCTGGAATTCGAAAAATTAAAATTTAAAAAAAATTATTTTCAATAAATTTTACTCTCGGTTGGATTTCTGGTGTTGGTAATTCGATAATTGCCTTTTCCAGTAGTTCGTAGAGATGTAAATCGCACGAAACATCTGTTAAATAGAATTTTAATTTTAATAATTTTGTTTGTATTTACATATCCCTTTTTACCTGTCAATGCTTTATGAAGTTCTTTCAAATCGTTTATATTCAATTTCAAATTATTTTTATTTTCCCCACCTTTCAAAACGTCGTTCAGTCTCTCAGAAAGAATCAAATCATCTTTATATTTATCCAAAAGCTTAAAAAAACCAGATTTTGGTATAACAACAACTTTCGTGTCAGCCATTTCGCTCTGACGTCATCGCATCATCCAAAATGGCCGCTAGTTTACATTTTGTTCAGGTAGAATCTGGTAAATAATTATAAATTAGAATATTAAACAAAGTAAAAAACACAAATTAAATTTTTTCTAGAAATGTTCGTATTCGACGAGCCAAAGACGAGTTGTGATAACGGGAATGGGTCTCGTGACTCCGCTCGGAGTCGGAGTCGATTTCGTATGGCAAAAGCTACTAAACGGAGACTGCGGAATCAAGTCCATCAACGACCCAGCTTACACGAAAATCCCATGTAAAGTTGCCGGTTTCATTCCCAGAGGCCCGGAAAAGGGTTCGTTGAACCTTGAAAAATTCGTAAAAAAATCCGATCGTCGTTCGATGTCACCCGCGACAATTTACGCTTTAATCGCGGCCGAAGAAGCGATTCGAGACTCGAATTGGACCCCGACCGATGCAAAAGACAAACAAAAATCAGGTGTAGCCATAGGAATGGGAATGACTGACTTGGAAGAAATTCAAACCACAGGAACAACACTACAAAACGATGGTTACAGTCGAATCAGTCCTTTTTTCGTAACTAAAATATTAACAAATTTAGCCGCTGGTCACATCAGTATCAAATACGGGTTACAAGGTAACATTAAAACACCTTTAAAAATCAAATTTAATTTTCTTATTATTTATTTAGGTCCGAATCATTCGGTTTCGACCGCTTGCACCACAGGAATCCACGCAATCGGCGATGCTTTTCGATTCATTCAACACGGCGATGCAAATTTAATGATTTGTGGTGGCACCGAAGCAGCAATTAACCCTTTATCAATCGCTGCCTTTGCTCGAATGCGAGCTTTGGCCACTAAATTCAACGACGAACCCACCAAATCATCTCGACCTTTCGATCATTTACGTGACGGATTCGTTATGGGCGAAGGCGCAGGAATTGTCGTTTTGGAGGAATTAAATCACGCGATCGATCGCGATGCCAAAATCCACGCCGAGGTTGAATTTTATACTTAATATTATATTGAAAATTAATTTTATATTATTTAGATACTCGGATATGGATTATCAGGCGATGGATACCACGTTACAGCACCGCGCGCTGATGGTTTAGGTGCTTTTCTGTGTATGGAAAATGCATTGAAAGGCATTGAAATCGATAAAAATAACATTGGATACATCAATGCACACGCAACATCCACTCCGATCGGAGATGAAATAGAAAATAAAGCAATTCGGATGTTGTTTGCAGATCATTCGTATAATTTAGCAGTTTCGTCGACCAAAGGTGCGATAGGACATTTACTAGGGGCTGCGGGATCGGTCGAGACGATTTTTACTGTTTTAGCAGTCAAAACGGGTCGGATACCACCGACTATTAATTTTGAAAAAGGCGGGAATGGAATGGATTTGAATTACGTACCGAATAAATACCAAAAATGGCCATTGGATTTAACCAGAAGAATAGCTTTGACCAATTCGTTTGGTTTTGGTGGCACCAATGCGAGTTTGTGTATTTCGAATTATAAATTGTAAATATAAAGATGTAGAAAATTAATATTAAAATTATTTGGAAATTAAAAAAATGTTTTTTTTATTTATTAGTAAAAATAAATTTCGTCCATTGAGTTTCTATGGGAGTCGCGTCAATGATTGAAATTGAGGGTTTTAAAGGGTAAATTATAGAAATTAAAATGAGTTTGGAATTTAGTTGCATTCAAACCAATAAAAGAAGGCCAAGTTTGATCGATAATTCGATTAATTAATCATTTTGATCTGAGAAAATACCTAAACGTTACACGTTATATTCAATTCCGACCAATCGGGCATCGACACGTTTTAACGTTGCCGAGCAACACTTCTTTTTTACTCGGTTGCCATTTATCGTCTACAATTTTGAGTGTTTCTAATACATTCGATCCTCATTTCACATTTAATGAATGAATAATGCCATCGTTTGGGACTGAGTTTATTCTTTCTTTAATTCTCGTTTTATTCGCTTTTTCCAATGCGTCGACAACCAAAGGCGTCGTTTCGCTCGATTCGTGGACGTTCGATAAGGTGATGGTTTTTTTTAAAATGTATTTTTATCGATTAATTATTAAATGATGATTTCTAAAGGTTTTACCGAAATTCAAAGCGGTGTTAGTCAAGTTCGATACACCTTATCCTTTCGGTGAAAAACACGACGAATTTGCTAAAGTCGCTGATGCGGCTCGAACTGTCAATGATTTGTTAGTGGCTGAAGTCGGAATCAAAGGTTTGTTTTGTTATTTAAAAATTATTTATTGATTTTATAATTTTTTTTTATTATTATTTTAGATTATGGGGAGTTGGAAAATCACGATTTGGCTGATAGATTTGGTATTAAAAAGGACGATTATCCAGCTTTGAAGTTATTCGTCAATGGTGATAAAGATTCGATCGATTTTGAAGATGAATTTAAAGCGGATGAAATAAAAAAATTTATTCGATTGAAATCTTGTAAAATTTTATATTTAACAAATTTATAAATTATTAATTTAATTGTTTTTCAGCTGTTTATATCGGTCTGTCGTCGTGTTTGGAAAAATTCGATAATTTGGCACGTGAGTTTATGAATGCGAAAGAAGAACATAAAAATATAATTTTGTCACAAGCGGAGATTTTAGCGAAGGAATTGAAAAGCGAAAACGAGAAAAAATCGAGCGATGTAAATTTAATATTACATTTAATATAATTTTATAATAAAATATATATTTTTTTAAATAGATTTATGTTAAAATGATGAAAAAAGTGATGGAAAAAGGCGAAGATTTGATCGAATCTGAGCTCGATAGAATAGGAAATATTCAAAAAGGGAAAATAACCAAAGAAAAGAAAGATGAAATGCAATCACGTATTAATATTCTCCAATCGTTTCGTATTAAGGATGAACTTTGATGCTCTTTATTCCATTTTTTAATAATGCAATAAAATGTAATGTGAATTTGCTGTTTTTTTTTATTATAAAAGTTACAATAAAATTTAGGTTTTTGAGATGTTTCAATGAGTTGAGTGTTTTGATTGGTTCATTTCGAGATTAATCGATAAAAATATGGACGATAGCTCGAAGGAGCTCGAAAAAGCCGATTGGGAGGTAAGAAATGTATTAAATTGTATTTTTTAAGTTGATTTTAAACATTTTAAATAATTAAAACACAAAGGCAAATGGTGGCTTCTCGGCATCGCCAAATGGAAAACAAAATTCGAGTGGATCGCATAATAATTTGAGTTTAAAAGAAGTTAGTTTGGTTTAAATAACTAATTAAATTTTCTTAATTTTTAATAATATTTTTTTTCCTTAAAAGGCAGTTGGAATTGTTGAAAAGAATAAATCGTCGTCGAAGAAAACGAGTGGTAAAAAACATGGCGGTAAAACGATTCATTCGAAATCAGCGCCAGTTTCGAGACAACAAACAATCGTCGATGAAGACGAAAATATCACTTATGAAACCCAAAAAACCACAACTAAACCAATTTTCACTAAATTGGAAACGAAGAAAAAACGTAAAAGAAAAGTAAAAGGTGTTTTTGGTTCGGTAACATCAGCGAGCACAGCCCGAGAAAAAGCTTCGCAAACGTCGTCAGAAATCGGACATGGAATTAAATCAAACACGAAAAAGAAGAAAAAACATAAAAAATGTAATTTTCAATACCCAAAAAATCATCTTAAAAATTAAAATAAAAAAATTTCTTTCAAGGGAAAAAACACAAAAAATCAAAAAAGAAGAAAAAAGAAGATAAAAGTATTTTACAATACCTTAAAAGAGAAGCAAAAACGAGTGAATCAGACACAGAAACAGATGAAAACGAAGATTTCGAGGACGAAGTAACATAAATAAATATTAAATAAATTTTTAAAAATAAATTTAAATAATATTTTAAATAGTTAACTCCATTTCAAATGCGAAGAAAAATGTACAGACCTCATTTAGGGATCCCAGGCCAAAGTTTTCTACGGGCTGAATTAGAAGATCCAATAACATTAGTAAAAAAAGGAATAAAAATCAAATTAAAAATGAATAAATTAAATAAATTTCAGGTCGAAGAGGAATTTCTACCCGAAGGACTGCAAACGTTAAGATTAACTCGTAGTCAATTGGCAATGAATTTCTTACACAACAAACCACGAATATTAAAACCAACTGAAAATCAATCACAAGTATGTAAATAAAAATTAAAAAAATTAAAATTAATTAAATTTCAAATAGAAAAGTCTCAAAATGGATGAAAGTAGAAGTAAATCAGCTCAGGAATCGATAATTTCACAAGATTTGTTAAGTTCAGTTCGATCTCGAGTACCTTCATCATCATTGACCCCGAATTTACTACAAATCGCTCGATTAAGACCGAAATACAACTCGGTTCGATTTACTATTCCAATGGATGTTCGTGTATTAAAAAGTATTAAAAATACCAAAAATTGCAAAAATCCAAAAAATGCTTAAAAATTAATATTTTATTTTTCAGACTTAAAACCACACGATTATTTAATCAATTATTGCATCCCTCAATCGTATTTCCAAAATATATGCTCTAGAGTATTGGAAAACAACGAAAAAATTGAATTTTCTAATTTAATCCAAGTAAGTTTAAAACAACAACAAACAGCCATTTTTTTTTTTAAATCAAAATTTTAATTAATTTTTTAACAGTTTCTTATTAAAACATTCACGGAGATCTTCGGTTACGCTATTCCCGAACGAAACATAGATAAAATAATAAATTTAATCGGTTTAGACGAGAAAATAAAAGAAAACGTAAAATTATTCACAGCCTCCGCAGCCATTTTGATGCGAATCGAATGCAACGAATCGTAAGTTAAAAAGAAAAATAAACAAATAAAAATTTTAATTTTTAAAAAAAAAGTTCAAGTAAAGAAGAAAAGGATAAAATAGAAAAAATGGATTTTTATTTACTACGATTAAATTTAAAATCATTTCCAATCGATTTACAAACGAATAAATTGTTACAATTCATAGATTCGATTTGAAATATTAAAATAATTGGGAATGTTTTCATTTAAAAGAAAAAAATTAAAAAAAAAAAAAAAAAAAAAAAAAATACGATAAAATAAAATGAAAAATACAAATTGACGAGGATTTGAATTGACTTATTTTCATTCTTTGGATGAATTTGATTCCTGTGACGCTTCTCTCGATAATTTATCGCCTTCGTTGTCTTTAACTGCGAGTTCTTCAAGTTTTTGCGCTACGTCGTCCGCTTCTTCTTCTTGTTTCGTTTTTACATCTGTAAATAATCGATTATATGTTAATTTGTTTTATGCAAATTTTGTTAATTTTGTTTTAAATTTTTTAAATATCATAAATAACGAATCTACATTAGTTAAGTCATAGTACGATGACTTCAGACCGCCCGTTATCGATTTAATCATTTATGGGTTAATCGATACTAAAAAATCGATAATTTTAATCGATTTCTTAAAGAAAAATTTATTAAATATCGATCTGATTTAAATAAGAAAAATCGAATAAAAATTTAATAATCACAATCGATTTATTAAATATCGATCCGATTTAAATAAGAAAAATCGAATAAAAATTTAATAATCGCAATCGATTTAATCGATAAAAAAATCGATATTCAAAATAAATTTTATAAAAAAAAAAAATTATCGATTCAATACAAAATGAATCGATATTTCCAAAAAAAATCGAATTAAAAATTATCGATTAATTATCAATCAAAATACCTTGTTCGATTTCAGCTTCAGTCAATTCCTTTACCATCGATTTACAATCATCGAACTTTTCCTTAAATTTCTTCGCGTCTAAAAAAAAATAAAAATCAGTCAAAAGAAAAAATTTTAAAACACAAAAATTCACTTTCAGCATTCGCGAATCGAATTGCTAATAATTCTTGTTTCGGTTCTTCATCGGCATAATCGGCTGGAACACTCCAAACCCATGCTCTGTCGCTATCGCAATTCGGTTTCAATTCCATCCACGGCGTAACTTGAAACAAAACAATAAGAAAAATCAATACAAAAATTGTATATAAAAAAAAAATTTCAAAAATTTAAAATAAATTCTAAAAAATCATTTAAATGAACATTCAACATTTTAAAAATGTCATTGTACAGTGACTTTAAGTTCGCCCGTTCGCTATTTAATCATTTTAGAATTTAATTTCAAATTTTAAAATTTAATTTTTGTATTTTTCACATTTTTGTTTTTTTCTTACTGTAATGATTCGCGCACACTTTCAATGTTTTATCTCTCCGCATTAAAACACGAACTGTTCCGTTTTTTTGATGTTTTAATAATTTCACTTCACCCGTTCCTCTTTCTTTCCATTCTGGTGGAGTTTCTGTTGCTGCGTAACGGAATAATTTCGCTCGTCTGAAAATTTAATTTTTTTAAATTTTTTTGACAAAAAATTTTTTTTTTTTTTTTTACAATTTTATCAGTTCCTCTTCATCCTCTTCCAATGTCTTTGTTTCCACCTCTGGTAGCCGGATTATTGGTTCGAAATGTACTTCTGGACTAGATATAACTTCATCCTTAATTAAAATATTTAAAAAAAAATTTTTTTACATTTTTTTGTAAACATTTTGATGGCGTAGAGCCACATGACTTATTTTTATCATCCGCTGTTTTTAGTTTCGAATTAAGGTTGTTTTGTTTGTAAATTATTGTTAAGGATTTGCTTAATGTTTTTTATACCTTGTCATCGGCCATAACCAGGTTGATGTCGATGGATGATTTGGCTAAATTAGCGGACAAAGAAAGGAAGCCACCTTTTCCCGCTGTTTTAAAAGTCGAGACTACAGCGACGTTTGTTGTCGAAAAATTTTAAAAATTTTATTTTTATTTAGTTTTAATGAAACTAAATGTTTTATTAACAAACTTAAAATAATCTACATTTAATTATCCTTAATTGCTAATAAATTAATACTTTATTCTTTTGTTCTATTTTAATAAATTAGTTCTTTCGTTTACGTCATAAAATGTGATTAAATTAATGGGTAAATGATATTTAGTGACGTCAATCCCTAAACCAAAAAATAAGCTTCCATGCGTTGTGTACTTTGAGATTTCATTCATTTTCGATTTAAACACTCATCATGGACCAGAAAGTCGTTAACGAAATATCAGCGGATAATTTCGCTAAAAAATGCGATATAAAAATGGGGGAAACGAAACAAACTGAACAAACAAAGCAATTGGCAATGTGCGATGCAAAACCATTTGAAACAGATCCATATTTATATACGAGAAGAAACGAATTCACATCGGAAATTTATAAAATCGAAATTGGTGGACTTCCACTTAAATTTGGATTCGCGGTAATATTTTAATCCTTTACAATAAACTTGAATTCATTTGAAAAATTATTTTTTTCTTTTTAGCAACTGAAAAAATTATTAAACCAAAAACTCAAATTAAATAGTCATAAAATCAAAAGTCCCGGACATAACGCGACTTGGGCTTTCATTACTTTTCGGTAAAATTTAAATAATTTAAAATTAATTTTTAAAAAATTAATTTAATTTTTTTTTTAGGTGCGAAGACGATAGGGAAAATGCATTGAAAGTTTTACATGGATATAAGTGGAAAGGGAAAACGTTAAGTGCAAAAGTAATAAAATTTAAAATGTGAAATTAAATTTAAAAAATTAAATTTTGTTTATTTTTTTTAATTCAGAAAGCGAATCCTGCGGCTGATCCGTTAGTTAAGAAACGATTTTTGGAGGGAAACGAATCTGAAGAAACTCGAAAAAAAATTAAATCTGAAGAAGAAGAAGAACCTGATGATGATTTAACTGATACTGAAAAGTATTTTAAAATACTTAAATTTTTTAAATTTTTAATTTTTTTTAATTAAATCAGGGTTAAATTCGCCGTTTCACCGCTATGGAAAATGTCGTATGATAAACAACTCAAAGTAAAATTTTTAAATAAAAATTTAAATTTAAAAATTTAAAAATTTTAATTTTAGAAAAAAGAACAAGAAATTAAAAAATTTCTATTCAAATTTGGAAATAAAATCCAACATGTGAATGGGACCTCGAGATGGCTTCAAGAACACAAGTAAATAATTTTAAATAAAAATTAAATAAAAAATTAAATTTAAATATTTAATTTTAGGGATAAATATAAATTCTGCTGTCAACTCAACCCAATCAAAGCATCGCCAGTAACGACAGCGTATAGAAACAAATGCGAATTCAACGTTGGTTTTTCATCGAGTGGTGAATGGACCGTTGGATTCAGATTGAGTAGTTACACGGCCGGCTCGATTGTCATAGCCGAATGCGACAAATGCGATATCATCCCCGGACCCATGAAAAAAGTGGCCAAAGTAAAAAATTTAAATTTTTTTAAAAAAATAATTTAAAAAAAAAATATTTTTGTAGAGTTTTCAGACTTACATTCGCAAGACCGATAAACCACCATTTAATGCTGAAAATCATACTGGATTTTGGCGTCAATTGACTGTGCGTGTTGGGACTAATAACGATAAATTGTTTATATTGGCTTACGTCATTATTCATCCGCAAAATTTATCTTTGGTGAATAAATTAACAAAATTTGCATTTTTTAAATTTTTAAAAATTTCTAAAAAAAAATTTTTTTTATAGGATGAGTTGAATGGTATTAAAAATGATATCGAACATCATTTCCGGTACGGTGATGGTAAAGAATGCGGTGTGACGTCATTGTATTTCCAAAAAGCAGCCAAAAAGTAATTTATTATTTTTTTTTTTCAATTAAAAATTTAAAAAAAAAATTTATTTTAGAGTTTCGGGCGAGGAATCGCCACCGGAATATATTTACGGAGAAAAATACATTTACGAATCGATATTCGATTTGAAATTCCGTATTTCTCCCGATGCTTTTTTCCAAGTTAACACAGCCGCGGCCCAACTCCTTTACACGGTCATTAAAGACTTAATTAACGGGAACAAAAACGAAACTGTAGTCGTCGATGTTTGTTGCGGTACTGGGACTATCGGAATGACTTTAGCGAAGGTTTTAAATTAAATTAAAATTTTAATTTAATTTTTTTTAAATTTAATTTCAATTTTTCAGAACGTTTTGAAAGTCCTCGGCATTGAAATGGTCGCATCGGCCATCGAAGATGCCAAAGCCAATATGGAATTAAATAGTAAATAATTTTTTTTTATTTTAAAATTAATTAATTATTTTTTTTATAGGTTTAGATAATGTTCAATACGTTTGCGGTAAAGCCGAAGACGTTCTTTTCCCCATTCTCGCATCGATTGATAAAGAAGACATCGTTGCTATCATCGATCCACCTCGTGCTGGAATTCGTAATTAAAATTCTAAAAAAATATTAATTTAAATATTAATTTTAAATTTTTTTGTTTTTAAAGATAACAAAGTTATACGAACACTTCGATCATGTAACAAGATCAAATCACTTATTTACGTATCGTGTAATCCAAGAATGGCCATGTTGAATTTCGAAGAGTAAAATTTAATTTTTTAATTTTTTTTTTTTAAATTTTTAATAATTTTAATGTTTTTTTTTTAGTTTGACTCGACCAGTATCCAATCAATACCGTGGTGAGCCTTTTATTCCGATATCAGCGAGTCCTGTTGATTTATTCCCGCATACCAATCATTACGAATTGGTTTTGCTCTTCGAAAGACTAAAAAAGTAAAAAAATATTTCATTTTTCATTTTTTTAATCATTTCCTCGTCATTTTTTTTTCTTTAATAAATTGGCGATTTTTACCAATTACAAAAATATTTATTTTCGTTAATTGCATCGAAGCATTTTTTTTTTTTTAAAAACCTTTTTGTTGTATACATAACATTTACATATCACGAGTTTACTCATCTATAAAACATTGGCATAAAAACAAATGTGAAATTTGATTTTTTTTTATATATAAAAAAAAAATTAATTCAAATGCCACAAAATGACTTTGACGGGGAAATGGAATTTTTTTTTTGTTTAGTTCTTTTAAGAAAAAAAAAAAAACAATTCACAATTATTATTTTTAACATTGAAAAAACATTATTAAAATAGCAATAAAAATTAATTAGTAACAAAAATAAATTATTTTTACGCCTGAAATAAAAAAGAAAATTTAAAATTAAAATTTAAAAAAAAAGAAGCGAAAATTTTAAAAATTTAATTTCAACATTTCGACATTCAACAATTTTTTTTAAACCTTAGAAAAAAAATGCGAAATTTTATAAATGTAAAAAATTTCATTGCATTTTACGTTCCATTAAAAACATTATTTTAAATATTTATATTTAGTAATTAAAAATTTTTAAAAAAAAATTTGGAAGACAAAAAACAAATGAGCACATTTTTCTTTAAATATTATTTTGTATACGTTAAATCGTAGCTTTAAACAAATTTCTAAAAAATTTCTAACTTTAAAAAAAAAATACATAAAAAGCCAACGACGATTAAAAAAATTTAAAAAAGAAATTAAAAAAAAATTTTAAACCAATAAAAAAAGAAAAAATTTTAAATCTCCACAGTAAAGGAGCATTAAAGCGCTTCTATCGAGCGTGGTTGACGGTATCATGAGATGCACGACGTCTTGAACGTGCACGTTCGAAACTGTTGCGATGCTTCCTCTACTGGAAGAGTGTGACGAGTTGTTTGGCGGCTTTGGCGATATCGTATGCGCATTGAATCACTTGTTGAGTGATGAATCGATGATCGACACTCACTTCAGCAGCTGGGATTAAAAGGGTTCGACACTCAGTTTGCAGCCGCAAGGCACTCGTGGTGAGTTGTCGGAGCGCCGTACCCATACTTTCTTCGCACGGGGTCTGAATAAAATTAATAAAATTAATTAATTGTAAATTATTAAAACTTTTGATCCAATTGCCTGATGGAAAATGCTTATCATATCCAGTACGGCGCGATAGATTTTCTCCGAACACGGGATGAAACTATGAATTAAATTAAATTTTAGGGATTTTTATTAATATAAAAGAGAGTTTTATACCTTTCGTGTTTTCCTTCTTGCGCTGAGATTAAAAGTTCTTGGATTTTTTTAGTTATTTGTTCAGTTTTTCTAACTACTTCTTCTTGGGTTGGGAGTCGTGCTGGGTGACCAACTGAAGGTGATGATACTGATGCTGTGTGCAGAAGTGCTGCGGCTGAACTCCTATTTTAAAATATAAAATTTAATATTAAAAAATAAATTTAATTTTATATTCAAAAATTAATAAAAATAATAAAAATTATTAAATATTTAATTAATCACTAAAATTCACCTATCACAAACAGAAGTTAAATTTTCGTAATCTCCACAACCACCAGACCTCGAAACGGGATTTCCCCTCTGCAAAAAACCACAAAAAAACCACTTAAAAACAATTTCCACGTCTCATAACGATATATACCATGACATCATCCCTCTTTGACATTGTACTGTAAGGATTAGGAACTGGTGAATGTTGTTGTCGTAACTGTTCGCGTGGTTCGTACATGGACTGAGGTCTCTGCGACGAACGTGGGGAACTTCGAGGCGAACTTTGTTGAGACTGAATCGAATTAATCGATGGATCGTGTCCGTTCGGTAAATTACTCCCGTGCATGTGCGAACGTAGCGATGTATTTTCGTTCATCAATTTCTGCAACTAAATTTAAAAAATAATTTAAATAATTTAAAAAAAAAAATTACCATAAAAAAATTACCATATTTTGTAATAAATTGATTTCTTGTTTCAAACTGTTATTATTTTGTAATAATTGTTGGATTTGAGCTTGTGAGGTCACGAGTTGTTTTTTAACTTCTAAATACGCTTCACGCGTAACCGAATTCCCAGTTCCGTTTATTTTTGATTTCGTTTTAATCGAAATTTCGTTTTGGATCTTAAAATTTAAATGAAATTTATTAATTTTTTTCTTTTAAATATTTTTTATACCTTTTTCTCTTCGTTGATGCGTATCGATTTATCGTTTTTGCTTAATGTCGTTGTAGGTGTGTTTGTTACGCTTTCTTCATCCGATGCGACCGAATCGTAAAGTGGTTCGTCGTCGCTGAGAGCATCGATTTTAGTTCCGTTTGATGTATTTAGTCGTGTTATTTGTGTGTTTGAGTTTCGTTTTTGTCGGTTTTCACGCTCTTTTAATATCGCCGCTGCCGTGACAGAAAGTCCCAATTGTCTTCGTCTCGCGTCGCTTAGAAAATCGATAATTAAAGTCGCGAATTCCCTCGCGTTGAAACGTGCTAATTTTTGTCTTCCCTAACAAGATTAATTAATTTTATTAATTAAAAAAAAAAAATTATTTTGATAATAAATCTTAAAAACCTGATTCCTCGTCGATGAAAATTCGGGATTAACGGGTAAAAAAGGCACTGAACAACGATCGGTTACAAGTGCACTTTGATTTTGCATCGAAAGCCAAACTAAAAAAAAAATTAATTTAAATAGAAAATAATGAATTAATGAGAAAATCAAAACTGACTTGCATCTGTTTCCCTACGATCCACTTCATCATATATATCTTGACCCAATTCTTCGAATAAATGATTGGGCAACTAAAAAATTAAATTAAATTTTATAAAAATTTAAAATTTTATTTAATTTCCAATTAACCGCTTGTAATTTCTTTTTGGCAGCTTTTGCTAATTCCGACATATCCAAACTATCGGCCATTTCGGGTATAATAAAATGTTGTCCGAGTCTGTGATCTGGTTTGCGACCGCATAAATAATAAGCCAAACGATCGGTGACTTCGTATTGCATTTCGCACAGTCGATCGGCCAAATCGTCGTAACCGAATAATCGAGAGTAATTGGCTGGTGTTTTCCCGTGAGCATCGATAGCGCCGGGATCGGCCCCGTGGACGACGAGTAGCTCGACTTGCGACATTTGTCCTGCTTTTGATGCCACGTGGATGGGGCATGTTCCTTTTTCCGTGTCCAAGTAGTTGGGATCGGCGCCTAATGATAGTAGCCTTAAACTTGTTTCCAATTTGGTCGTGCGGACGCTCGAATGGAGTTGCTGTGGAAAAGGGAAAAGGGAAAAATTAATTTTAGCAAATATAAAAGTGAAAAAATGAAAAAATTAATTTTAAAAAAGTCAAAAAAATCCCAAAATCCCAAAATCCCAAAATTAATTTTAAAAAAATCCAAAAATCCCAAAATTAATTTTAAAAAAATCCAAAAATCCCAAAATTAATTTTAAAAAAATCCAAAAATTAATTTTAAAATCCAAATCATCATCATCATCAAAAAAAAAAAAATTAAATTATTAAAAATATTACTTTGCTAACATCACCATCCCCAAAATTCAAATCATCTTTACTCGGCCTACAAACAAAAGCCAACACTTGATGTTTCGCACGAATAAAATCAGCTTTGGTGGGACTAAAAAGAAAAAAAAAACAAAAAAACAACAAAAATCAATTCCAAAAATCCAAAAACCAAAAAAAAAAAAAAAAATTCCATATTTACTGCACAAGGTCCTTCGCATTCGGTTTTCTCCTCCCACTTTTTGCATTACTCGGATCCAAAAGCGAATGTTCCCAAATAGAATTCGAACCATTATTACATAACGTATGCACCATCTAAAACAACAATTTTCCATATCACAAAACTCCAATTTCCAATTAAATTACAGCTAATTGTGTAGGATTCCAAGCGCCTTTCTTCAACGACTTCACTTGCGATACGTGACGACCTAAACTGCGATGGACACTGCAACATTCGTCGCATACGAGAATCCCACGATTAATAGATGCCCAAGTCGGATCTAAAAAAGACAAAAAATAAGTAAATTCAATTACAAAACTATCCAATCACAACTGAAAAACAATTTAACAACAAATTCAATTACTCAGCAATTTATTAATCACTCGCAAAATAGGTTAAAAGTCAAATAATCGCGACCGGTCGTTCATTTCTATCTATTTATTCTTAATCGTTTTTAAATATCCGTAAACAAAAACCACACCCAATTTAACAATGGTAATTGTATTAAACAGTACGTCATTATTAAAAATAAGTTAAAATTAAATCTTTTTTCTTTTTTATTTCGTTCGTGTTTTTTTTTGTTTTTACCAGCGGCTCCGCAATCGGCGCAAACTTCGACACCGCTTCGTAGTTTTCCTCTCGACATTGTTTTATCCAAGATTCAAGATTAAAACATAGTGGCTTTTCGAGAATAACAACTACATAACAGCTGCCTACTTTTCTCGCTCTCAGCTCCACCATCGGCTTGAAATTGGACTCGATGGATCACGTTCGGGAGTCGGGAAATCAAATCTCGCTGGCGCCATCTTCGTCTATTTTATTATTAACATTTTATTTATTTATTTTAATTATTTAACACGTAATTAATTTATTTTATTTAATTTTAACTATTTAATTTTAACTTAAAAAATTAAAAAATATTTTTAGTTATTTTATTTTTAATTAGTTGATAATTTCAACGGTAGATGGCGTGTGGTTGAAAAGTTATGATTTTGTTTCCGGTTTGTTAGAAAAGAAGGCGAGTGTTTTCAAGAGCGACGTTGAATCATCGGTGATTTTGCTTCATGTTTAGTCATTTTGGGCATTTAATTAGCGATCATGTCAGCTAAAACATTGCGGGAGGAATTTCCAATTCATTGGTTGGTGTGGCATAACCAACACAAAGAATTAGATGCCTTTCTTAACGAAAATAAGGTAATGTTAATTTATGCTCGTTTTTAATTAATTTCCTCACCACAAAAATCATCCAGTCGAGGAAAATCCATTTTAAACGTGTCTTTAACCGAAAACTGCAAAAGAAAATCCTCAAAAACCTTAAAAAGCCACAAATTAAATCGTTTTGTCATTTAAATAATTTTAACTCATTAATAAATTAACATTAAGGTATCGGTCTTTAGTTAACTAAATCGTTACTATTAACAGACCGATACTTTAATTAAAATTTTCGAGTTAAAATTTTTTTTTTTCATTTGGTTTTAGATTAAGGAAAAAGGGGTTAAAAACGCCTCTTTTTCGTTGTTAAATCCGATTAAAACTGATGTGAAAAAGTGCTTTTAAAGAGCGATGTATTTTCGACACGAAAGTTGTCGACTGTTGCGTTTAATCGATGAAAGGTGGCGCCGGGACGTCTGCGATACTAAAATAAAAGCAGAAAAATGATTAAAGTTGGTTTTTTTTTGTTTGCGCGCGGTCATTGGCATTTGGTTTTATCGAAAAATCAATGTCGTCAATTTAACTTTATTTTTCAAGGATTCCAATGTCGAACTCAAAGACCCGCACGGCCGAACCCCGCTCATGCTCGCTGTTACAATGGGCCACGTCGAAAGCACCAAAATCCTTCTACAACACAATGCCAACGTCAACACGGAAAACAAGAGCGGATGGACGAGTAAGAACAATTTTGACGATCGGTCGCGATCGATTGCAATTTTTAGATGGATTGGTTGCGATCGGTTGAAATTTTTAGACGAATCGATCGCGATCGGTCGTTATAATTAGGTTGACAGTGACCGGTTGGAATTTTCAGATCGATCGGTCGCGATATTTTGGTGCATTGACTGGTTGGAATATTTAGATGAGAGTAATTGCGATCGAGTGTAATTTTTAGATTGGTTAGCGAACTGATATATTTTTAGGTGGATTGGTCGCGATCAGTAGGAGTTTTTAGATGGATTGATTTTGATCGGTAGTAATAATTAGACAGGTTGACAGTGACCGGTTGGAATTTTTAGACCGATCGCTCGAGATATTTTTATGCACTGATAGTGACCGGTTGGAATTTTTAGACCGATCGGTCGAGATATTTTGATGCACTGATAGTGACCGGTTGCAATATTTAGATGGAGTGATTGCGATCGATTGTAATTCCTAAATTGGTTAGCGGCCGGATTCATTTCTAGATGGATCGGTCGCGATCGGTTTTAAGTTTAAAACTATAGTTTAATTTTTAGATGAACAGATCGCGATCGATTGTAATCTTTAAGTTGATCGCGACGAAATGTATTTTTAGATGGATCGATCGCGATAATTTATTTTTATTTTAACTTCAGCAGTATTTTTAGACGAACCGGTCGCGATGTTTTTATAATTCCCACCTGAAAGGCAGCTTGAATAAAGTGTTTCGTTATTCGGTGCGAGTTACATAAATACGAGTTAATGGCTCGCAGCAACGGTCGTAAACAACCTCGAGTGCATTTTGGTTAAAACCAAATGTTTACTTTAAAGAATCCCATCAAACTTTTGATACTCGAGGCCGCCGAACTCGAACGATGCGGTTTAATACGCGACGAGACGTAACTTGAAAGCCAAAACCAAATGCCGCAAACAATCAACTCTCGGCCGGTCGTAATTTTTAGACGACTCGCGACCGGTCACGATGTATTTTTAGATACGGTGCATTTTTATTGTTTTTTAATGCGGAAAAGATTCACGGTCCGTTGGAATCGCGTGACTCATTTTATCGTGAGATAAATATCAGATTTGATTATCTTTTAAATAAAACGAGATTAGGGAAATAATTTTTTGATTTATTTTTCAGTTTAGAAATAACAAATTCGCGGCACGTTTAGGGTCAATGGCGATCGAAGTAAAAATTGAAAATGATTCTTTACCTTTTTTTTAATGTAATATTTCAAAGGATTACTTTTTGCCCATTCGACACAAACGTTAACTGAATATCGAAATATTACATTGCGAAATAAATAATCGCATTAGAATGGCCGAGTCGACGTTTATTCGTAGAATTGCAAATGGCGGGGCGTCGTTTTAAATTTAAATTCAAAAATCGTTAAATTTTTTTTTAAACGATTTTTCAGGTTTTTTTTTGTGATTTGAATTTTTTTTTATATTTAAAATTATTTAAATTTTGATTTGAATTTTTTTAGTTGTTCAAGAAGCGGTTGCGACGGGTGATCCCGAATTGCTTCAGTTGGTATTGGAATGGCGTGATTTTCAACGTTACAGTAGTCGATTATGCGGTATTCCCGAACTTTTAGCTAAATTAAGAGACGTTAGTATTTTATTTCATAAATTTTAATATTGAAAATGATTAAATATTTAAATTTTTTGAATTTTTTTTAAAGGCGCCTGATTTTTACGTCGAAATGAAATGGGAATTCACGAGTTGGGGTGAGAAAGTCGAATTAAAAAAATTAATCGCTTTTTGAATTTTTATTTATTTTTAGTACCGTTGGTATCGAGAATGTGTCCTAGCGATACTTACAAAGTGTATAAAAGTGGTAATGTTTTTTTAATTATATTTTTTAAATTTTTTTTAAACAATTTTTGTTATTTTAGGCTCGAACGTGCGAATCGATACGACTTTGTTGGGATTCGATCAAACGAATTGGCAACGAGGGAACAGAAGTTACGTATTCAAAGGGCAAAGTAAATAAAAATTATTTTTTAAAATACTAAAAAAATTATTAAAATTATAAAAAAATGTTTAAAAAAAATTCGTGACCGGTTTATCTAAAAATCCAACCGGTTTCGAAAATTTTTTTGAAATTTTTAAATCGAATATTGCAGGCAATTCGGCAGTTATGATGGAGATCGACCACGACACTAAACAAGTTTATGTCGAGCAAATGCACATGGCATCGGACGACGTGGCCTTCATGCGACCGCCCGAAGATGTCGTATCGGCTCGTATAACTGCACCGATAGTAACAACTTATGTCGACACCGACAAAATCAGCTTCGAAAGGTCTTTTAAAAGAAAAATATAAAAATTTTAAATAATTTAATTTTGTTAATTTTTAGGAACAAAAGCGGAATTTGGGGTTGGCGAAGCGATAAAATGGAGCAAATCAACGGCCACGAATGCAAAGTATACAATGCAAACAACGTGGAGTTAGTGACCAAAACTCGTACAGAGCATTTGACCGAAGCCGACAAAGCTCGGAATAAATCGCCGAAATCTCCATTACAGTCTTTTTTGGGCATCGCCGAAAGCGAAGAACGGATGACGTCGGCTCCATTAACTAATGGGGTGGAGTATCGTTAATTTGAAAAATTATTCAGTTAAATCGATTTTAATTGGAAATCGACTAAAATTGTCATTTCTAAATTTAAAAATATTTTTTTTTTTTATTCTTTTGATAGGAAATTGCATCAAATTCGTCTGGAAATCCATGCAATATAAACCCGGATGAATATTTCGATTTGCAAATGGATTTAAAAGGCAAAGATATTGGCCGTCCTGTCGAAATGAGTATTAAAACTCAAAAATTCAAAGCTAATTTATGGCTTTGCGATGATTACCCGTTATCGTTACCGGAACAAGTAAAGAATAAATTTAAATAAATTTAAATTTTATTTTAAAAATTTAATTTTTTAGATTATGCCTATTGTTGATTTAATGGCGATCAGCAGCTCACATTTCGCGAAATTAAAAGATTTTATAACATTACAACTTCCGGCTGGATTTCCGGTTAAAATTGGTAATAAAAAAATTTTCTAAGTAAATTTAAAAAATTTAAATATTATTTTATTATTAGAAATCCCGTTATTTCACGTACTCAACGCGAGAATTACGTTTGGGAATATTTTTTCGATGGACGAAGGAGTTACGGGAGTTACGTATATCAAAGAAGAAAATGGGTTTTCATGTGTTTTGGACGATATTTGTTTCGAACCACCGTCAGGGTACATGAGATTAGGTGAGATTAATCCTTTGGTGTTGTGTTTTAGCAATATGAATGAATGTTTAGTCAATTGTAGCGCAAGTTTGACGGGTCTTTTAAGGTACCCTTAAATACTTAAGTCCAAGTTTCGATTAAAATTTTTTTTTAAATATTTTTGTAAATTGGTTTTTGTTTTTTTAATTTTTAACATGAAATTCTGGACTTGGGAATTTGTGAATCGATCGAATGAGTGTTTAAGGTTGTTTGAACATTTAACACAGTGTGAACGTTCGCCATGCCCTTGCAGGCAGCGATTTGAGACGACAATTTTCGTTGGATGAAGATGATGAATTGTTACAATTTGCCATTCAACAGAGTTTGATGGAAGCAGGGAGTGAAGATGATCAAGTGACATTTGAGATTTATTGAAAATTGTTTGGTTTAATTTATTTTTTTATTTTTTGTTTTAGGTTACCATTTGGGAAGCTTTGAAAAACCAACGTCCATCACGGCCTTCGACACCTGATTTACCTAATGATGAAGAAGAATTCTTACAAAGGTTAAATTTGAAGAATTAAAATTTTTTTGGAATTTTTATTTTTAAAATTTTTTATTATTCCTGATTTTAGTTTTAAAAAACTTTCTGGAATTTTCTCTAGTTTTTATTTTAGAAAAGATTTTTTTTCTTT
>JAQFZU010000327.1:0-31282 GCA_034696185.1 Henia vesuviana | reverse complement strand
AAGTGGCAAATTAGTTATTGATGTTATTTGCATGTTTTTATAATTTCTAAATTTGTTTCATCAGTTAAAAAGTAAAAGTTAACATAACTCTTAATAAAGATTCCTGCTTAAATTTGCTCTCCTCTTTCCCCTTCCCCTCAAAACTCATATGCCAACATCTGTCATGTTTTGAAGTACTTCATTTCAATATTTTATTTTCAACGGCTTTAGTATTTACGATACTTAACAGTTCATCAATTTTCTCTATAATAAGTTTAGTTAATTTATTTTATGGTCACTTAAAAAAAAATGAGAGGTATAAATAGGTATTAAGCAATCCCATTGCACTCATCGTTGCAATTTTCATTACACTTTTATACCATTATAGACGTAAAACGCCTCAAAATACACTTTAACAGCTTTGGTATACATTACACGTTCAATACACTGTCGTACACCATAACCTCTAATATTCCAGCTGAAATTTAGAATTCTAATTGCAACTATTATTATAAGACCACATCTCCAAAAATGGTTATTCTGCTCGGTTGAATTAGTAACGTAACATTTCAACTAGCAACTATTCTCGGCTTCCCGTGGCGATGTTTGGGCATCAGTAAATTAAACCGATCATACATTTTACATTACTAGGACTCCCTAAGGGTTTGGGCAGGACCGCCCATACTACGAGCTTATCTATATATGGTAGTTAAACGCAATTTAATTGTTAAATGTTTAGATAATAGCAAGATTTTCGCAAAAAAAGGATGTCTGCATGAGATAAAGCCTTATACAGGATATGATAAATGGGTGATTCACTTATTTTTTTTTAAACAAAAAACTGAAATTTTAAAACCACTGATGAATGGTATTTGAAAATTATTTAAATGATTACAACATTGTCATACTTGTTAACACACACTACAATTTGTTTTGTGTTTAAGTAATGTTTGTGTGTGTGTGTGTGGGATTTAAAATTACAATTTCTTTTTACAAACTTTTTAATAGATTTATTAGCTGACATTCAACCTTTTGTTGAGTCTCAAATCTTTTTTTTATTTAACTGTCAAATAAATAGTAAAAGAAAAAAAATGTTCAAAGACATATACTGGGGGTGTAGATCAGACTTAGAGTAAAAACAAAAGCAAATTATGGTTCCACATATTTCTTCTTTTTTTATATTCTATATATAAAAAAATATTAACTTCCTTTCTTTGTAATTGAAAATCACGCCAGTCTATTGCCAATTTACTCAAATCTTGAGGGAAATTGGGCATATTTGCTTTCATAACTAGATTAAATTTTTCTTTTAAATTTCTTATTAGAAAGTTGTATATAAAATGTAAAAAATTTTATTTTAAATATTTACAAATAATGTAATGAAATTTTTATAAATTCCGTTTCTTCTTTACTCCTAGCTAAATTTCGCAATGATTTATTTGCAACGGAAAATAGACGAAGCTAAACGAAAACTCAAAGAAATTCGCTCACGCGGAACAAAAGGGAAGGTAAATATGTAAACATTGGCAGCAATACTGAACAAATGAATGAAAACTCCCCATGAGCTTTGATTTTTTTAAATTTTTTTTTTATTTTATCAAATCGATTTTGACTTCAAAAGGATTGTACGTATGAATACAATCTAATAATGAGATTCTTAGAGCAATTAGTCAACCATTTTCATTTCTTCTTTTTTTGTTTTTTTTATTCTCAGATTCCGTCGTGTGTGATTACGAGTAAATAAGTCGATTTTAGGTTCCACCACAAAACTAACGATGTTGTTATTACTAAATCAGTGGAGCCAAACATAAAAGTTTACAACTTTTCCACATTTTTATGTTTCTTCTACTAAAGTTAAACAACCCGAGTTTTATGTGAATTAACGGTTCGCAAGTTTGCAAGTTATTTCAGTTTTAAAAATTACTAAACATCGTGTTTTGTCACGTAATAAGGGGTTTGGAAAAATTAAAAAATTTAACGGTTATTAAAAAAAATCAAAGAATTGCCTCAATTATTGGCATTCCCGTTCAATTACGTAACTTGAGATTGTGCAATTTTTAAAGTGTAAAGGTATCATTAAAATATGCTGTAAACAACTGTCTGTTCAAAATGTAAATCAGAAATAATAAAATAATAATATACAATAAATTATAATTAATTAAGATTAAGTTCAATCAGTAGCATTTGTTTACAATTTAGAACGAGGTCAAACAAATCTTTAAAAATCATTTTGCGTTTGTTGAGTTTGGTCGATTGGTTCAATTTGAGATTAATCTGAAAGCAAAATCGTAAAAATCACAAACCACCTATAACGTTAGTCCGTGTTGTTTTAGTTGAGAATCGCGTGAAATTGTCATGACCAAATGATGCAATAAAAAGATAATTAGAAAGAGATTGCATTTTTTCTACTAATTTTGGAAAATGACATCGCATAAAACTAGAAAAAAACATAATTTTCTTTTGTTTCTATTACTGTGATTTTTACGATTTCCACGGTTAATTTTGCGTGTTGTTTTGTAAATAACTTCAAAGTTGACATCTTTTTTCACAAAAAGTTTCACATTTTTATTACTAAAATAAATCTTTCCAAGGCTGAAACAAACAATAAAAATAAATAATGAAATGGTAAAAATTTCACATTAACATTTCTATTCTGATTCCTCGCAACACCGATCTTTAGCGATGCTATCATCTTTATAATTGTATATTATTTCCTTCAGATTTATCAGTCGCCGTCCGGTCAAACCAGTTTTGCAAACATTATCCGTATTAAACCATAATCGTCACATCATTCAGCCCCATCTGGATGGCCCCGTTTGAATGTCTCTCTATACTTTAATCCTTCGCAACCTACGTTGAGTCACAATTGACCCAGGAGTATTAAATTTACATATTAAAAAAAAAATTCCACTCGATGGTCCGTATTGTTTAATAAAAAATGTAAATAAAATTCCCTTATTAAATTGAATAAATTTTTCATCGAAGGACTTATGGGATCGCATAACAAGTCTAGTCGTATATTGACACGAGTCGTTGATGACGATGAGTAATGTTATTTCTATGACAAATCCCGTAATACTTGAATAGAAAAATAATAACATTCCAATAGAAATAGAAATAATAGAAATAATAAATCTAAAATTATTTATTTTTATTCTGAAAATTTAATAAAAAATAAAAACTAATTTTTAATTTTGTTTTCTCACTTTTTAATTTATACACGTCAGAGAAGTTTATGAAAACACATTAAATCTGGTCGTGTTTTCATAAGCTCCTAGGAAAAACATTGCATCACTTACCATTACAGATGCTGCACTGTTGCAATTTTTAAGGGAAAGTAGCAAGAAACGAGAATTATTCTTAATAGGAAAACGGCGTAGAAATATTAATATCATAAAAACTGAAAAAGAAAATGAAACTCAAGGACCTGATGTCACAATCTTGCTTCAAGACACCATTTCCTTTTTTTCTTCTTTTAAATTTTCTCTCTCCCACCCGATTCCATCTTGGTGATACTATTCTCACTTTTTTTTCTTTCCCTTTTTCTTTCTTCATTACATTTTCTCTTTTTCTAAAACGAAATGAAACTGTCCTCACAAATGACTCTTTCTGACCCTCTTCATCTGTTTCTATTATAAGTGACCGGACTCAAATGTCGTGAGACACAGAAAAAAGATTTTTAATCCAATTGCGAGTACAATAAAAGTGGCCTTAATCCAACTAACGTCATCTCGTTAAGATGATTTACCATAAATTTCCATCGTCCACAATAAATAGTTTGGCCAAACTCATTGCATTGAATTATTCCACTAAATTTGTTTTCTTAACCAATTAAACCTAAGTGAATGTCATCACATGTTAACGCACAATTTAATTAAAATGGAACTTTATACAATTTCATGGCTCATATACAAATTTCACTTAGTTTAATTAAAGGGTTTAAATCATCATTCATCACGCGAAATACCTAATTTTGTTCGTTATTAACTCATTCTTAATTTCGACTAATTTTTTTAATCGTATTTTTATTAAATTTATTTTTTTTTTCAAATTTTTGACGGGGAAAATATATATTGCCAAGTCCTATACCATTGTATCTACCTCAATTTGTTCGATGGAAACGTTTTATAGTGCCATTCAATCAGTCAGCACATAATATTTGCCACCAAACTACACTTTTCCCCAAAGCTGTCAAGATTCCTTCAAGTTTCTCGCTTTTCCAACTAAAATAGCAAAGTTGACAATTTATTATTCCCAGGTGAAGGAACATATAAACTCAAGAGCTGAAACCCGACTCTACGTGCAAACAACTCTACTTAAACTTAATGGCAGTGTGAAGGGAATTGAAGAGAAACACTTCGCAAAAATCCACAAATATGAATTGTTTTAAGTACTAATTTTCTACTTTTTTTTCAAAAAAAATTTGAGAAAATGTGCGAATATCGCTTTTTAAAATCTGCGCATTAAAATGTTTACTTACGATATCGCTAACGTTCCGTGCTATGAACTCGCTTCACTTAATCTTTTTCCCACAATATTTGGCACAGTTACTAAACGAACAATAGGGAGATTAAGCGTGACGCCAGTTTGAATATAATTTAATGGCAGTTTTAAAAGTTTTGAATATTTTATTATTTACTGTTTGTATATCTAAGTTGGGAATAGACCGAGTTGCCATTTTGTTTTCCGGGTTGCTGGAATTGCAGTTGTCTGATAACCCTGTTCGAGCCAATCTTGGTATGGTAGTTGTGTCTCTTCCTCGACGCGTGTTAGAGGCATCCCGAGTCGTGTGTTTGTGGTCAATATTTCCTAACTGATCCGTGACGGTGTTGGGCAGACTCGATATTTTTCCATTCAAAAAGACCTCGAAAATATTAAATCTCAATCAATAAATACTGAATTTTAAAATCATTTTCGAGTCTATGGGAATTGAAAAATAGAAAAGTGTTAAGATGCTGGTGATTACACTTTTAAAATGGGTTTTATTTGCACAAGATGTTCTCAAGATATTCTCGGATTAAATTTCATTCGTCCATTCGCTCCGAAAATGGTATTGTGTCGATTTCAACAAAAGATTAAAAATGTTGATAATATCATGAAAGTTGCTTTTTGTAAATATTATAAAGTTTAATTGAATTCCAATATTTGTTTGTTATAAGTGAGCGCCTTGTTTAACTGAGTTCTAAGGTTCAAATTAATAATCCATATTTCGTAGGAAAGACAAGATCAATGTTGCATGTAATTTGCAAGTCCACTGTAGGGCACCAAAAGGGGGGAGAGAATTTCCAGTCTGTTAGGTCTATTTATATTGCATTTGATGTACTGTGTTTTCCTTTAACTGTAATTACATTACAAATTCAAAGAATTATTGCTAAAACAGGTGTAGTAAATCAGTTCCTAAGACCAGAAATAGTAATTTATTCTACCCTTAATACCGTTAAACTCTCTTCACCTGTTTTGTCCTTTTCAAAGCGAAAGGATTAAATGAAAAGAAAATAAAACGAATCCTTGTTTTTCCTTTGATATATCATTCGATTATCAAAAACCGTTCATCCAGTTTAAGGGATTTGAAATATGACACGTTTGTTATTATAAATGTTTTCGAGAGTAACGGTTGTTGGCATAAGGCCGTTTATCATTTGTTTTCTGTTTACAAAGCTGCCATTTCAGTTCAAGTTTGATCAAAGGGATTCACTTGATAAGGCTATTTAAAATTACTTTATCATTCACAAGTAAATAAGACTACGACGAAAACAAAAAACTAATAAATTTAAGTGTAAAAATACGATCGACTTGACCCCTTGGATTTAGCCCCTCAGTGGGATCCTAAACGAGTGACAGAATTTTATCCCCCAGTTTTTGTAATGTATTATAGTAAGTAGAGCTAAAAAATATGTGTAGGATAATTTTAACAATAACAAATTTGAAGTTTCGATGGTTAAAAAATTTTGAATAAAAGTGTAGCAAAAGGAATAGTATAAAGGATCACAAGCCCCAGTAATAATACGTAGAGTGGTTTTTGCGTCAGTAACTGACGAGAGCTCGAGAAGTGCTGATCCTTCACAAATCTGCAGCTTTTCTTTTCATTTGACTGCCCTTTCAAATTTTTATAAAACCCTTCAACTTCAAAAGCGATTCAATTGCATGAAATCGAGATTTAGCTGCATATAGCTATTGCAGCAAATACATTTCATATTGAAACTCATTGGTAAGTCTCGTCTTAACTTCTTTTTATTGTATCCACTTAATAAATTCTGTATCACGTAATTCGATAAAATTTTTATTTTCTTTAATAAAAGAGCATTAATGACATATCCACACGAGAATACCAATTGAAAAAAGTTACAAAAACAGATTGGTCCATAAGCAGACATTAGGTATAAATTTATTTAAAAATCTGGACAATGAAATTTATACAACAATATTCTAAACTTGTAAACAAAGTTGTAAATATTTTTTTTTATAAAGTTTCCATCAGAAACTTAATCTGCATCACAAATTAAATTTTCAAATGCAAGTTGATGCAATTCTTTGAGAACCTATACAAAACATGTCAACATGGTCCGCCTACTAAACTCCACACCCACACTTCCCGTTCCCTTTTATTTTGGCACGTCATATTGCATTTAGCATTAACCCCGACAAAAGACACCCAAGATTTTTCCGGCAAAATAAAAAAGGAAAAAAATATTTAAAAAGTCAGTGCCAGAAAGAACAAAAGAGAATTTCTATTAAGATAGTGCGAACAGCAAATGAAAATGTACTGTATTTGGAGTCACGTGATAGAGGCAACTTCCTGTGGACATTTTACTACCCCTCTTATCAACTACCTATTGTTAGATGAGGGGAATAAAACAAAAGACGTAATGAAGAAACAAGAGTGGGTAGAAGCACGTGCGCTTCTACTACATAACTCGAGTAAATTATACAACTAAACAAGTTAAGTAAAGCTGATAAGAAAGGAAAACGAGTTGAAACAATATTTGAGGTGTTGCTTATGATATTAATGGTTTTGGATCGAATTACGAGCAACGCGTAGTGCTAATTAAAAGTCTATTGTTTTAAGTGAATTGAAAAATGAAAGGAAAAAAATTATAAATATTTTTATACTTTACTTTGGATAAATTTATAATTTAAAAAAAGTTTTTTTTCCACATAATAGATATATCATGAGATATTTTAATCGTAACTGATTCATCGATGACTGTTTATGGATTTATATTCTCGAAATTCCGATGAAACGATTGCAATACACTAAAATCCTTTGTAATGTGAAAATACAAAAAAAAACCGATTTGACCTTTTGATTCATCCCATTGAATTTAACTGTAAAATTTATCATCAAAAATCTTATAATATTAGCATTAAAAAAAGCTTCCAAGTAACTGATTCTTATCGAGACTAAAATAGCAATAAATTTATGTTAATAAGTAGTAGAAGTTAAGTGAAAGACATGATTTAAGTGTTAATTAACTCGTTAAAGCAACTCGTTGTAATTCACCTCACTTAAAACCGACTATAAAACTACTGTTAATTTAACTAATGTTTGTCCAGCACATTTTAAATGTCAAATAAATAACAAAAAAATTACTGAGTAATTTCCTGAAAATGTAAAAAAGTATACTAATTTGTAATTATGAGTTTTATTTACTCGGTCGCTATTAATCACACCCCTTAGAAGGACTGAATAGATTCGAAATTACTCATTTTGAATGATATTTTGGGTTTTTTGTGTCACCCCATATTAACTAACTATGAGAAACTAAATGCATTAATGCGAGTCGACACGTTGCAGTGTGAGTCATTTTGGGATTAAATAATCTCCTCATTTCCTTTTCCACACATAAAAAACACATTTCAACTAAATTAAACTTTTAATTTCAAGAATTTATCATAAAAAATAACAAAAGTGATGATATTTTTTATTTATTTGGACTTTTGTTAAGTAGAATTTAATCTAAAGTGGGAATCGGGGAATGACGTAATCGATCATTATCAAATAATAAAAGAATTGATAAATCTGTGTCATGGCTTTAATTAAAAAATAAATTATTTTTTTATTGCATTTACAAAAGAAAAGTCGATTAATCGCCTTAAATAAAAAAATTTCCCCCATTTTCTCGATTAAATGCTCAAAATGTTTCCAATAAACTCAGCTTGTGCTTACAACATCTTAGCCAGCTTAAACCCCTTATTTATGGATTAGCACAATTAGTGAAAGGCGAATTAGGAATAAACAGTTTTTTCAATCGTATTATAAAATACTCGGTTGCAGCTGTTGCACGTCTTTCATCGTCCTTCCCTTTTTCCATGTTGCATAAATTTACTCCGACATCACCACCACCACTAAACCAAAAATCCCAATGTCTGAAATGACAACTTTCTCAACCCTCAAACTTCTTATCAACTTTTTATTCAATCAAAAATATTTTTTTCATATTTCAATTTTCCGTAAATCATTTCATTGATAATTCAATTGGGCCCATTTGTGTTTGTTTTCACACTGAATAAATAAAGTGACATTCGATACAGGCGCAAGCTGACGCCTTTTCTATTATTATGAAATCGTAACGAGACGTTCGGTTGCAATTCTATTCTGTAATGGCCAATTGGTATATAATTTGCAATCAATATTCAAGTGCACATTTTAGCGCTCTTCTTGATGCGTGTTACACGACGAGCGTGACTTAAAGTGGGCTTGGACGTATAACGTAAATAATGAAATTGTCGTAAACGCGTCACTGACACATCAATATCGTCCCGACATAAACATGCCAACAACACTCGGTCTTAGTTTGGCAAACGTCTTATCCTATTGGAACTGAGGTGTTGAACGAAACTGAATGTATTTAAATATTGAGTTTATGCTGAGTGGTATTTGAATGGGAAAACCGATTTGAAGTTCAAATGTAAATTGGAATATTTTCTCTTCCAAAGATATTGAATTCGGACTTTTGCGAACTTTTCTTATAATTTATTTGACTTTGAATCAGTTTGAATTTCTTTTGGGAATTCTTTGACTACTCACTAAAAAAAATATAAAGATGTAAAAAATAAATTGAGACAGTTTACACCTAAAAAAGATATCAAAACATAATAGAAATAGCAGTAAGATGTCTGTTAAGAGACAACTTTATACCTATTTACACCTTTTATTTTCGTAGGGTATAGAAATCTTCTCGACTTTTATAGTAGCATTTTACGTCCATATATTTTTACTTTCTATTGAAGTTTTATGTTGTAAGAAATAAAGTAAAACAAAGATAAAAAATGCAAGGTTTAAGGATAATGCTGACATATCCACAAAATTCACTTTAAAGCCATAAAAGGCAATATTGGATTTGATCTGATAGAGAAAAAAAATCAAAATAAATGCATTTAAGTAATGGAGAAAATCCTAAGATGTATTTTCTTTTCTAACATAATCCGAATGAGTCTAGTGAATTTAAAAGAAAAACAGGCATTTTTTTTTTCCTCTGGAAATCCAATCGGTTTACTGACAAAAAAGTTGTACAGATGTTGAAAAAAATGCAGATATTTAATATCATGTAAATGTAATGGAAGACAAGTTTTTAAAATTAAAAATATGAACTGCCAAGTTAGAATTATTGGTATTTTTTATTGAAAAAAAAAATAAATGCATTTAAATTCCACATAATTCCAATTTGGTAGTTTCTCAATGTATATTTATTTAAATGAAAAACCAAGCAAAATCAAATTTGTGTTTACAAACTTTCCATCACAAATTATCTTCCAACTTTCAATCCCAATACCCCAAAGCAAAATTCATACAAACATGTTTATTTGAGCGTGAAATTTACCGTCGCTTTGGTAATAACCCCATAACATACTTTTTCCTACCAAAACTTAATGAGATCCATACCAAATTATTCAAATCAAATTTAAAATTAAATCAGAAAAAATTGTAAAAAAAAATCAAATAATAATTTCGATCCATAAACAACTTCAAACCATTCGCTTCAAAAGAAATAAAAGCATTAAAACCCTGGAGTAAACACGTTAAAAAAGCGAACATTATAGTTTACTCCAACTATGTAAATCCCTAAACACTCGTGTCGACTGCCATCGACATCTCTTAAACCACACGACATTTGTCTCTAATGGTTAAATAAGATTGTCAATATTATACAAATCAAATCCCACTCTATTTTCCCACCTTCTGTCACTCAACTCAAACATCAATTGACAGCTACCAATACTCTACATCAACTCTGATTAATGCTCAACATACAACTATCTCCCCCCTTTTCTTTTTCCCTCCCTGTCAATTCTACTCCGCTGGTCCTGCATAGTGAACGAGGGTAAATAAGCGAGGGGAGAAAAGGAAAAGACCCTCCACACTCCTACTGCTCCCACACAAAGAAGGTGTTAATCTTGTGTCCTGACCCTATAGCACAGTTGGTAAACAGAAACCGCCTTATTCATTGTGTTTTCAACTTCCTTCATGGAGTTCAATTCACAAATGATGGCAGTTACTTCAAATATTCGTGCTTTTAAATCAATACTTTTGTTGGTTGAATCGACAATGGCAGATTTTCGAATAGTTAGTAAATGCGGGATGGGGAATGAATGGAGCGATGCGATTGGTTGGCATTTGATTCACCGCAAATTTAGTGAATTTTGGCCAAAATTCAATTACTCTCGGTTGGAAATTAATTTAGCACTTGGTCCGAAACGACACATTTAGTTTGAAAGTACTCGAGAAATGCACTCACTCAGCTTCAACAAACTTCGATCCGAACGCAATCTGATCTGCAGAACGAGCACTCGTGTCACCCGATCGGTTGACGGAACGTAAACTCTCCTTTGGGATTCCAATCCCAACCCTGGCCATTTTTACACTGGTGCACGCAGCTACTTTGCTACTGTGTATCTTAAATCTTATCGCTACAAAACGTGGGTAAAAGTAAAAGAGAAAAAAAATATAAAATTTACTCGTGGAATAAAAGAGAACCATGTTTGCACGAGGTTTTTAGGGTTTGGAGCCAATTGTCGACTTTTTCTCGCTTTTATGAGTTTGGACTTTGTGATGTCCGAGTGCTGTTAAAGTGAAGTGTAAAGAGATGTTCGGCGTTAATCAAAATCTTTCTTCGGGTGAATAGAGTAGAAAAGCCGAGAAAACAACTTAAGTTTCCTTGACATGAATGACGTGGTTCAACAGGCCTCAAGTTTCACATTTCCTGGTGAGAAGAAGCGCTCGGCCATTAGATATAGACTTCCAACACGTTCCTCTATTGAAACTTACTCGCGTGAAATGAGTGACACACCGCGGACTCGCAATTTACTTTTGGCGAGAAAAAAAACTCTGCGCGAAGATTTTATAAAAAGTCTTTAAATATTTTTTCAAAATATTTTCATTAAAATTTTTATAAAAAAGTTTTTTAAATTGAAAATAAAAATTCCACTAAATAAAAACTTAGGTCGATTAAAATTTTACTTTTAAAAAATTAAAAAATTATGTTATTGATTTTATGATTAAGTAAATAATTGAAAAAAAAATTCGCTTACCTGGAATTAGAAGTAAGAAAATGTAAGATGTGACCGTCAAAACTATCCGTTGGCTTCTCGACGGCATTTTCACTTTGGTTTTTCTTTTGTCGCAAAATTTCTACTGCCCGAATTGGGTCCGGTGCCGCATTAACTCATGCACCGCAAAACGCCGTCAAGTCCGTTAACGCTCATTCGTGTAAGATGGGATCAGCTGCTTCTGTGCAACTGACTCGATCGTTGGCCTCGCAGCCACACACCAGACCAACCTATGACTACGCCATCACGTAACAGAACCGATCAACGTCTAGTCTATACCACTACAAATGAGGTTCCTCGAAAATCGTATTGGTGGTGCAGTGCCATCAAGTGATGATAGGTTCAGTTAACGTGGATGATATAACAGGCGACTCATCCGCTATTATATTGAATATCAAATACACTTTTATATTTTCCTAGAAATAACTAGCGAATCAATTAAAATTTTATTTTCAAAGTTTTGGATGATAAAAGGTTTATGTTTGTTAAAACGATGCAAATTTGAGTCATTTAAATTCATAGCTCGTAAAACCGATAATCAAGCAAAATCGATGAATTTTTAGTAAAGTAACAAAAATTTTATTTTTTGCTTAAATTATCATCAAACTACAAAAATATCAAAATAAAATATTATCAAAATTTTAAAGTCTCGTCAATCGTCTAAACCACACAATAAAGCGGCTCCTCGTTTAACCCAATGGGAACTTGGTAAATCAGTTGGCAACAAAATAGGTAAAACGTAATTACTCGAGTGTCCAGTTGTGGCTAATACTCCTCGTCGTTCGCTCGTTTTATAAAGTGGACTTTTGTATCGAGGGCCTTCGACTAATTCGTTTTTCCGGATTGGTTTAAACCACACTATCGGTAGAATATCTGTCAATACTTTTGGGATTTGTTCCGCCAATTTCGATCTGTTATCAATAAAATATTTTTCAGTTTAATTTCATATAAATACTATTGAAATGAATTAAATAACGTTTTACGATCCCATCGAAATCCATCCAAAAATAAACCGTAGCAATAGACACCATCGACGGGTGAAGTATTACTTCTGTCTTTATTAATGATCTAAATTTTAATACGAAATTTGTTATTTTAAATAAAATTAATTTGATATAAATTAATTTACCTGATAATCAAAAGTGAGTTGATCAATAGGAAATTTATTTTTACGTGCAAAATTTTGCATTCCTCCAGTTAAAAATGCTTGAGTGAAGTAAAAACCAGATAGCCAAAAGCAATGAGGTTTCCCACTTATGTACCAAGTCTAAATAAATTAAATATTTTAAAAAAATAAATACTCAGCAAAATTAATTGGATTTTTTTTTACTTGAAAAAACTTAAGTCTCTCGAGAAAATCAGTCACGTAACCAGCGAGAGATTTTAAAGATGGGTAAGATTTTCCAGACCACATCAGAGGTATTTTTCCAATTGTTAAACTTTGAGCCATTCTTTCTAAATCCGCCGACATTATCACTAATCCCTTAGTAGCTTTTTGTAGGTCTATCAATGTATTTCTAATTATACCCAACAATCTAAAACACATAAAAAAGTAAAAAAAATCGGTATAATTTTAAATATAAAACTAATGACTTGTTAAATCTCTCCATTTCTTGCACTAATACAGTATTCATACTTTCGTTATAAACTACTGGGTATTTAATAATGGCTGTGACAGTATCAAATGCGTCGGGTAACTTAAAGAAAATTATTTTAATTCAATTTCAAAATAATTTATAAAAAAAAAAATTTACCTTGACTAAAATATCTCTGCAGGTGTCATACACTCGTTCGCCACCACCTTCTCCACCACCCGCAGTTTGGCCTTGGACCAACAACACGGAATTGAAAAGATTTTTTGTTTCGGCTAATGATTTACTTATATCCACATTATCGTGCATTCCAAATATTTCCGGCTCTTGAACAGCGGGTAAACTCTTGAATTATTAATGCGATTTGAATTCCCTTAACCATTAAACTCGACGTGGTTTCTTACCTTAATAAATTCAGTGTAACTTTCGTGCGATGATTTCAATGGAATGTAATAATTTCCACTGGGGGAAAGTTTGTGTCGGTTTTCAGTTATTAAAGCGGGGTTGGAAAAATCGAAAAGAAGAGTAGTGAGTGTCCTTCGATCCCAATCATCGGTAACTCGACCTCCGTAATTGCATTCTCCGGTCATGTAACGAATTGCAACGAATGGAACTTCATCGTACTCATTAATAAACATCTATTCTTGAAAAAACAAATGCATAACAATAAACTTATAAATTAATTAAATACGAACTTGCAATTGTCGAATCGAAATTTTCAAATCATTTTCATTGAACCCATATGGGATATTCCAACCCAAAGGTCCGAATTTACGTCTTTCTTGCACAATCGCGTGAAATAAACAAAGACCAAAAAGTAATTTTTCAAACGTCTAAAAAATGCATTAAAATAAATAAAAATAAATTAAATATTAAAAATTGTTTACCAAATCTTTGCCAGGACATCCCTTGTAAAATGTAGGTTCCATTATCGGCTCAGTAGTGTAAGAACCTAATAAATTTGCTCTTATACCTGTTGGAGGTTCGTTTAGCATTTTAATCCCGTTTTGCAATACACTCACTGGAAACTAAAAATACAATTTTAAATTTAAAAAATTTCTCAAAAATTTTATTTTTATTCACTTTAGGTGATGGATAACTGGTCAACCAAAGTCGAAAATCCCAATGAGTATTATCGAGTGTTCTCTCTTCACATATTTTTTCCATTCTGTTCATCCAAGATACGGCTAAATGACAGTTCTGTAATACGACCCACGTACCAATTTCCACCCCTTCGAAAATTAAAGCTTCGGCAATTGGTCCCTGTCCTTGGCCTAAAGATACAGTGTATAATCTATTGCCTCCCATATTCTTTTCATCAGCAAATCGTAAAAGTGCATTCATCGGATCAGCTCCAGGAGATAGAATAAATAGTAAAGGCACGGCGCAATTTGAATCTTCGTAACTTTTCCCTAAATCGAATGGGGGTGGCTGGATAAACTTTTGGCCCAAATTGGCACCTACGAAATTCATTACACTTTGAACAACCTGCGTAATAAATTAAAATTAAACGAATTATTTAACAATTAATTAATTTAAAATTCTATTTTTTTTTACTTTATCAGGTCGAAGGCAGCGCAAAACTATCATTTGCTGAAACGAGGTCATTCGTGTATTCCACGGTGGCGGTAGTGGAACTAAATGAGGCTCTTTGCTATCAAATAACTTTTGAAATACGTCGAGTTTTTCAATAAAACTATCTCTAAAATTAATCACCATTAGCAATACAAAGTATTAAGAAATTCTAAAATCAGACCTAAAATCCTCAAATCCAGGCAAGTCAGCAAATCTGCAAATTTCGTCCCAACTTTTATCTATTAGCCAACTTTTTGCTGGATTTTCATATGGATTACCTAATCCGACACCTCCAGTTAGGAAAAACATAAATTCATCGCGATTTATTTCATTTTTCCCCCTGTTAATCACAATTAGTTAACTAGTTTAAAAATAGTGTGTCATATATTGATAATTACAGCATAATATTGCAACATAATATAAATGAAAAGAGTAATTTATCCTTTTCAAACAAAGAGCGACAAATGTTGGAGTACAAATTGTAAGTGAAATGGTCGCTCAAATAACGTAATCGCTTCTCCAAAATTTTTGGTTTATTGCTATTTAAAAACAGTAAAATTAATAACATAAATAAAATAATTAGTAATGCTTCACCTGTTTTCGATTGAATTCACAAACAAATTCACAAACCACGTCAATGAGTATTGATACATAGGATCAATATTTGGCAAATCAGTGATTGAAAAAAATAAAACAGCGCTATGACGAGCGATTGGTCTATAACCTAATCTATTCACTTCAATTTTTTCTTCAGTGACTTTAGCAACCTAAAAGATTCAAAATAATTTCAAGAAATTAATAAAAATAAATATTTTGCAATACCTTTTGTTTTTCACCAATTTCATCGGATAAAACTTTAGACGAATCTAAAATCTTAATAGCACTTTCATCCTCTAAAATATTTCCTTCAGATGATGACAATGTGTGAAGGATTTTATTTTCAATTTCTTTCAACGCTTTTGTATTTTGCGCCGACTGCACAACTAAGGCTTGTCGTTCTTGTTCTAATTCAGGTCTTTAAAAAAAGCATTATAATTATCAATATAATTAAGTTTTATTTAAAATTAATCACTTTTCTTTAGCAACTACAATTCCTAATAACTGATCTTCTAATCCTTCGGGAGTAATCATAAAATTAAGAAGCGAAACCTTTGTCGAAACATCGGGAAGGTAATGGGGATTTCGTAATTTAGTAGTTATGTAAAATCGAAAATTGGCGTTATATTCTATTACTGATTCGCCCAGTTTTAACATTGCCATGCCACCTGTTGAAAACATTTAATTCCTTAGAATCGAAACTTATGTAATTGATTCACCTTGTTTAAATGTTTGTTTGAATAAAAGTGGATCTAAAGATGCCTCTAATTCTTCCAAAACATTTTCCAACATAACTGGTCTTCCAAATTGAATACAACTCTCCAAAGTCCTCATATAATCTGAATCTGACAATTTAATAAGAGCGAGATTCCTCTCCTTTTCCATGTTTTTAATCCACTTATTAGCTTGACCTTGAGGATCGATCAATAATGGCCTAAAAATCAATCAAATTTGTAGTTTTACCTATAATTAACGATATTAATCCTTAATTTACCATCTTCTTGAAGAATACACACTGACTGCATTATCGATAGAAAAATTGTCACGTGGTAAACCAAATATGTTCCACGCTTGTATTTTAATCGGTTCACCCAGAGTTTGACTTAATGAGAATTCATCGCTGCATTGCAGTTGTGCATTTTTACAATAAGTAGACCATTCTTTAAGACAATCGTTACGATAAGAGGCCGTAAAGGGACCCAAGTAAGCTATTAAAGCGGAAGATAACAGGACATCGCCAGGAAGGTTATCGTAAATCGCTTGTAAACGCTCGGCAGCGATTAACCATCTAATAAAAGTAAAAATTAAATTTTTTAATTATTAGGAAATTGTTGTTGATACCTGTCTTTTTCACCGCCAAGACCACTTATGAGTTTGGTAGCTCTTTCTAATTTAACTGCACACAATATTACATTGTCTTCAAGTTGCTCTTTCTTATAAATTGTATCTGCCAATAGTTGTTGACCAGCCGATAGTGCTGCTTCGATAGCTGCCAATTCATTTCTTTTAGCAGTCAAAGTTTCCATCGTTTCCATTAAGGAAGCTTCAGCGCCAGCTAATTTTGCTTTTTTTGGAATAACAATCTAGAAAACAAACTTATAAATTTAAAATTTAAAAAGGAAAAGAAATAAAATTCACCTTCGATACATAATCATAAGTTTCTAATGCTCTGACCCATTTACACAATCCTTCAGCAGCTGAAGAAGCTTTTGCAATGATTGCAGGATCGAATTCGGGTTTATTCACATAATCGTTTCGAATTTTATTTATTACGTGAGGCTATAATTTAAAGAACATATTTTAAAAATATTAATGTAATCACAGTATGATATTAGGTATTACTCACTGGGATGTTGTCTTTGTCATATTCCCTCAAACTATTCAGAAAGCCCATATCGCCTAACATTCTTTTCGATGGTCCCCAGTAATCGAAAACCTGAACAAAAATATAAAAATAAATTGTTTTAAAACATTGTATTAATAAATACTGACATATCGTCCAGCGCCTGATGGATCTTTGACTTTATCTGGTCTAATTTCTTTCATAACGCAAACAGCTTCTAGTACTAATTTTACAACCGCTGGTGGTTGTTTCATAGATTTCACTACTGTAATATCAGCTTGCTAAACATATAAATTGAATTAAGAACTAAATTGTATACTTAATAGTTTAGTACTTACTTTCAGTGTATCCAAAGCAGCAAGAGCAACTTCAAATGCAGGTATAGCTAATGCTAAATCTCTTTCGCATTCTTCCTTCAATGCTTGTGCTTGAGCCGCATCGTAGTTTGCAGCCTCTTCGTCGTGACTGACAGCTAATTTCTTTCGGGCTACTTCTTCAGTTTCAAATTCTATTTTCTGTGGGAAGAATTAAAAGAATTTTAAAACTCTTCTAAGTATGCATAATTTAAGTATTTTGAATTAATGTATATAAAATGTTAAAAAATTACGGAACTGCAATCATTTTCTCTGTTTCAGCAGCTGCGATAATCAGTTGTGGTTTTAAAGTTTCTAATTGAACTTGCATTTCAGCTACTTGTTGCGATGCAAATGCGAGTTTTTCCAATCCTGTCAAATATCGCTGCTTCGAACCCATGATTTCATCTTGCTTTGAATTTAATGTTTTTTCAAAAGTAATAATCAATTCCAAATACGAGGAAGGAGTGATGTAAGTGTATCTGCCCAAACTCATTAAGAACCTAAAACACAAATAATTTCTTTGATTAATACAAAATAAATATGAAATCTGTAAAAAAAAATTCCTCACACTTTAGATAATTGCTCTGCACTCGTGTGAAAATATTGACAAATATCAATACAAGCGACTTTCTCAGAATCTAATAAACTTAAACTTTGAAAATATTTTTTTGCTACTTTTATTAATGCATCTGCCGGCCACACCTGTCAATAAAAATGTAAATAAAATTAAAAAACAGTGAATTACATATTAAAACAGAAATTTACTTGAAACCAATCGATTGTGCAACAATTTACAAGTGACGGAAACATTCGCAAACGATTTCGAAATGCCGAACCGACGGGACTAAATGCTATTATAACGTGTAAATTATATTTACATCGCCGTACGAAAAAAGTGAACAAATACATGGCTGAATATTCCGTTCCTTTCGGTTTACCTATCAGTGCGAATGGCCGCACTAACTATAAAATGATAAAATATTATACAAATAATGTTTTTAAAAAAAAAAATATTGTAATAAAATTTTACTTCAACTATTTCAGCTTTTTCGTCGGATGCATAAACATTCGGTACTTCGCCCGAATTTAAAACACTGTCAATATCCTCTAGAAATCCTTCTTCTTTAATTTGAGAATCAACCATTAAAAATACCGATGGTTTTCCAAAGCAACCACTTGTTCTCAGTAATTTCTAATAATATTGAATTAAATTGAAAAATGTAATATTTATCAAATGCAAATATTATTTAAACAAAAACCTTTAAATCATCTCTGAATGATGTACGATCGTATTGTTTGGTTATTTCTGGCTGAAAAAATATATTCGCGCTTATGTATGCAGCAAGACGAGCTATGGACTGCCGACCACTGCCACCAACTCCAACTAGAAGTGCATGACCTCCAGGACTACGAAGTACTCGAGAAATCGCTGACAGATGCTGCAGCGCATATCTGATTTCAAGAAAAATTATAATTACTGTTTCGTTTCTCAAATTTTACTTAAAAAAATCGAAATTACCTAAAAAGGACCATAGTCATTGGAGTTTTCTGAGTCGTATTATACTCATTCAGAATTGTTTCTGCTACTATTGTAAATTCGTCTATACTCAGCACCTCGTCGTACAAACGATCTTCGGGTGGAGTTTCAGGATACATGTAATCGCCAAATAATAAACAATGCAAATTCTCTTCGCTAACGGTTTTTGAAGTGGCGAGATGTTCAAAAACAGAATCAAAATTTTCTTTAAAATAGCCTTGAACACATCTTTTAGTTAATCTGAAAAAAAAATGTTAAATAAAATAAAAAAAATTAAATACTGATGTTATAACTAACTGGAAAAGCCACTGTCTATCCTTTTCATCAGTTAAGCGATCGTAAAATACACGAAATATTTCATGTACCCATAACCTAAGTCAAAAAAACGATATTAAAAGTTTAATTATAATCAATACTAGTATCAATACCGCATTAACTTTCGTTTATAGGTCATACTCTCTCTTTTAATTAAGCATATTCCCAATATAACTCGAGAAAAATCTCGTAAATTAAATAAATAATGCGACTTAGCAGGTGTTGGCAACAAACTTGCTAAAGCTGATTTGTAAATATCTAATGTTGCCGTCACTATAGGACTTACGAGTGACATTGCATCGGGAGGAAAATCATTACCCTAAAACAAAATTAAACCATCAACAAATTGCTTTAATAAACTGTAATTACTTTCATGTATAGAGTCATTAAAGTGTTAAAAATCCTCTGCATTGAATCGTCACTGAATTGATTGATTGCGATAATACTAAAATGTCTAGTTAAACGTGAAGTAATTGGATTTCGGCCACCACCAGGTGGGCCCATTCCGAATATAAACTGAATATCTTGTAATATAATTTTGCTCGTATCTTTTCGATCGAACCTAAAACACAAACAAACTAATTCATATTCGAATGAAATCAAATCGCCGACTCACCAATTTTTGTGATCAAACCACTGTCTTAGTAACTCAATTGGTGGCTGAGCACCGTAAGTTTCAACAATGGGCATATTTAAATCATCAATGAAAAATATTGTTTTTTTCCCCACCGGTGGTCCAAATGTCCCTTTACGACGTTTATCCAACCGAGATACAATCAAATCCTATTTTATAGACACTCAATTAAACACAAATAAAATAAAATTTATATCTTTGACATTACCTGAACCTGACTCGACGCTGTTTGTGCCGAAAAAGTAATAAATGCTGGTATGTATATTTCCTTAGAAATATTATTTAAGAGTTTGTTTTGAATATAAACACTTTTACCAGTTCCAGTTGGACCAACAAGTAACAATGCCCTGCAAAGTATATAAATTATTTCTAAATGAAATAAAATTTTTAAAATTTCGTTTTTACCTGTCAAATTTAACGTAAAAATCCATTAAATATGAATACCGAACAGTATCAATGGTAGGTACTATAATTTCTTGTATATTTGCAACTGGTTCTGTTAAATCCAAAGGTTTTACGATTTGTGCCCAAGGCAGCCATTGACCTTTCAATCTGAACTGTTTTATAATCACAACAATTTGTAAATAAAAATTTTTTTGCTTCTCGCGCATTGCTTTTCCAAAGAATTACCTCAAAAAAGTAATCGTAAACTGTATTTTCACCAGGAAATTGAGGCTCCAGCCTTCCAATTATAGGTGGAATTGGAAATTTGTCGATTTTCCCCATTGTTAAATCCCGTAAAAACAAATCAAATTTCATTCGGCTATCAGCATCAAAAACAGCAGCTAATGACCACACGGAAGCAAATAGCGCTGCACCCTATAAATAAATATTCTTGAAATTAAACTAAAAGTTACTTACGGCTATGCAAAAATGTACAATAAAATATTGTCTAAGATATTTAGCATCCGTGCTATCCGAAGTGTAATAATTCATTAAAAATTCAGTCAATAGTAAATAACTGTGCGCAAGTTGCATATCTCCAGTTCCAACTAATTCCTTACAGAATCTTCTACTAAGGTTAAAAAAAGCTTTCATAATCCAAGAAACGAGTTGACCCGTCAAGTCTCCTCCTATTGAATCTTTCCACGGTCGAAGTTGGTATAGCCAACTTTTAACCAGAGTTGGCCATCCAAGTTCATGAGGTTCCATGTAGATCATACCACAACGGCTCACTGTAGCGGGCTAAATTGTATATTATATTTAAAAATGGTTAAATTAAAGCGGGAAAATTAAAATTTAAAATTACCGATGCTTGTAATAAATCTGCCACTTCAAATATCATGCTCATTGTTGGTGGCATAGCAACGATTTCACCACTCATCAAGCATAACTATATAAAGAAAATTAATTTCAATTAAAATTAACGCTTAAAAAAGTTGTAAATTACTTTTTTATTGTCATCTAAAACTGTGTTCATATTTTCGATCCACACAGCATCAACAGGTCCATCAAATATTACCCATTTTCTAGTAGTAGATTGTGAATGAGCAAATTCCTTAAACATTGTTGCCAACACACCGTCTGACCACTTTAATTTATAAAATAATTTTTATATTTTTTTAATTTATATTTTTAATACAAACCTCGTGTGAAATTGCATCAAATTGTCCATAAAGTTGGCCCATTGTAATTGATTTCGGATTCATCGTTCCGTAAATAACCGCTTCTTCGTTTTCCAGATTTTTTTCTTTCATTCTTGTTAAAGATTCAGCGAGAATGTGTAATACGCACGTCTTGCCACTGTATGGTTGACCAACTAACATAAATCTAAAATAAAAATTTAAAAAAATAATCGAATCAACCAAAATTGTTACTTTTCCCATTTACCCATGTCTGACTATCATCATTTCATAAGTTTGTATAACTTTTAAAGCAAATACATCAGTATTTTGTAAGTTTTTTCCTTGGCAACTGATTGTCACGTTATCCAACATGTTCTAAAATAATTTTTAAAAATTATTACATAATTAAAATATTGTATTATTGTATTATATTAACTGTGTAGTCTGGTTTAGGTAACTTTACGCCCGGAAATAAATCAGAAATTATTCCTTCAAACAGTTTAACATCGTAAGTTAAAAATTTAGCTAAATTCACATCCAGAATAGACCGCAATAACTGCAATAAACAAAACAATAAAATAAATTATTAAATTTTCCAAATATTTAACCAGTTACCAAAATATCTTCTTGTTCTTTCGGGAACTTAAATTTTAAATTAGCAGCAGCCACCAATACACTTTTGACAGCTCTCATGCCATAATCATAATGGGATTGAGACGACAACTGTTCAGAACAAAGCCTGTATGTCGTAACAATTTTTACAGCCAAATTACGAGCGTCAATAAAACCAAAAGAATAAAGACTGATTTCACCAATTAATGCGTAATCAGGTACCATCATTGCAACAGTTCTAAATAATGCCTAATAATTCAATAAAATTATTTATCAAATTTAAAATTAAAAACTAAATTTTACTTTTAAATTATCAGGCAATTCCGAACGCCCGGCATAACCAGGATTCATTGTAATAGCAACGTAACAAGTTGTTTTTAATGGTAATTCTGTTCCCTCAAACATAAAAAAATCAACTTTAGCTTGAATTGCTCGAATAATACAAAGAATCTGTACAAACAAATATAAAAAAATAATCAATTAAAACAATTGTTTTCAACTAACCTGCTGGGCCACTACAGACAACACTTCGACATCAATTCGATTGAATTCATCAAAACATGCCCAGGCACCACTGGCAGCCAACCCTTTAAAAAACTTAAAACAGAAAATTTTATATTTACTAGATGACATTAAGTAAATTAAATCACTTTGCCCATAGCTATGTAATCCAAGCCATCCGAGCAATTAAACACGACACACAACACTGCTAAAGCTTTTCCTAAATCTTTAGTCGTTTCTGTTTTTCCAGTCCCAGCAGGCCCTTCGGGAGCTCCGTGTAAGTTCAAATGATATGCACCAACAAGAGTACGATAACATCTATCAGTTAAAGGTGTAATTACCAATCTAAAGAATTAAATACATTAATTTACAAACGAAATATATTTTTAATTGTAGAACCCACCTTGGTGTGTTGCCTAAGTACTCGTAGGCGTAATTGACCTCAGCATTTGTTATTCTTACTCGCACATCCTCATCGTCCCAGTAATATCTTAATTGTGCCAACCATTCAAAATCAGTTTCATCATCAATTCCTTGAAAGAGTTAGTAAAATAAATATAAAGTGCAATTGTAGTTACTTATTTGTATACCTAAATCAGCTAATTGCTGTACGACATCTCTCGCATGAACATCAATTACAACTAAAGCGCCTAGTGTAATTCGGGCTTGTTTAGTTAATTTCCCTCGAACCAAGTAAATAATTTCACTGATTTGATCGTTCAACACTTTAACGTGACCTTCCAACATTTCTCTGCCACCTGGTAATGTTTCGTGCACTTCGGCTGTCCAATAAATCGAGGATACGCATAATACAACCTGACCAGGCCACGAGATAACCCACTCTTCGCGTGGACGTTCATCGTAATCCTATTACCAAAAAATTTGTTTATTCATTTTATTTATTAAATGAATAATTTAAATCACATCTTTAGAATGATCAATCTCATCTCGAACAGCAACTAGCATATTATCTTGTACCTTTAATAATAATCAAGCTTCATTTACGATGAAATTTCTTTTCAAATTCTATTTACTTGAATAAGCCATTTTTCAACTGCTCCTTTTGCTTCGTTTGTATCAATGGGAACGAGATATTTAATATTTTCTCCTTCACTGCTAGACATTGATAATATCTCAAGCTTTTTTGTGAATTCCAATTTATTAATTCCTTCAAAGCATTTTTTCAAATGAGGCTGAACACGAGTTGGATCTTTTGTCTCCGATAAAATTTCAAGAATTTCATCGTTAGATAAAAAGAAAAACCTAAAATTAAAAATAAAAATTATTTAACTTAATATTAAATAAAATTTGTAATATTTCAAGTCCAATTTACAGTTATCTTAAATGCTATATGAACGGCTTAAAGTTAATTCTAATAATGGTGAAGTTTTGTCTTCGAATGAATTTCTGCGAATAACGTCACTTTTGGAATATAAAAATAATGGTCTATAAGAACAAAACTTAGTTTAAATATTTTATTTTCTACTTTCTATTTAAATAAATATATAATTTTTAATTCTAATATTACCTTGGGAAAAATACTCTCTTCTTTTCCAGATATAAATTGAGTCCAATCAAAATTTGATCCAACATTTCATTGCATTCTAACCATTGTTCCATAAATCCCGGTGTCATTATGGTATCAATAACCTAAAATTTCGTTTCATTGATTTAGAATTGATTTATTACAACGTCAGTTGTCTTAAATTAAAATTAAATTAATTTTTAAAGTCTACCATTTTCTTATTCATCCTTTTTCTTCGAGAAAGGCCAGCGTACTTAATATTAAATATAATAAACAACGCTTAAAATATCATTTAATTTATACGTTTTAAATAGTTTAGAAATTAGATTTAATATTACTCACATAGGCAACTTCACCCCCAACTCCTTTCATAGTATCCTTCCATACTCTGTCGACTGCAGCAAATAATTTCCCTTCTTCTGGCATTTGTTGATTGATATCGGGCGACGCAAATATATTTTCAAGATACATCCAATTCGATTGTACTTTTTGCCATTCCTCTAACGAAGTTGCCAACCGTTGCAAAGTCGTATCCCATTCCTTAACCTCAGCCTCGAATGGTTTTACGTTCGGCGAACTTTTAATTACTTGAGTTTTCATTAATTGCTCATCCAACATAGCTTGAATTTCCTCCGATGGTACAAGCATCGGTATTCCAGTATCTTTATATGGAGCTAAGGTAAATTCAACTCCTTCCCAATCACCAATCATCTTATACAGAGATTTTTCTAATGCAAATTCCTATAATTTATTAAATAGTTTAATTAGAAATTATAAAATAAATTTTTATTATAAAATTACTTTCATAGCTGACACTCGAACAAAGTCTAGTTTTTCCAAATGAGCTTCCATTCCCCATTTCAGAGCTTTACGCAGTGTAGTACCTGCATCGGGAGTAACGTCGAATCCTAGAATCCGAGCCATAGCATCCCAATGACGTTGACGTATTCCAGCATAACATAAAATAGCAATAATTGGAATATTCGTCTATAATAAAAAATTATAAATTAATAATTAAATAATTAAATGTCATTTATTGTTAAAGCGATACTTTAAATGCAGCGATATATTTAATTCCTTGCTCAGCCAGTCTCATCGGATTAGATGGTGGTAAATCTTCAACTCTATCTTTTCTCTTTTTCTCTTTCTTTTGTCTCTCTTCGGCCTGGTGTTTCTGAATCAACTTAAATTGCCTTTGTAATTTTTGAAGGTCTTTAATCATTTCGTCAGTCGCCCCTTCGACTGTTTCGGCATCGAGTTCCAATAAAAATCCATCCATCCACCTGACCAATTAAAAAAACATCAATAAATTTTTTAAAATTAAAACATTAATTTTAAAAAATAATACATTTTTTCAGCCCGTTGCCACTTCATTATAAGATTAAACAGTTTGGCATAAGGATCGAGGATAGAAAACAAGTTATCCAATTCTGGGAATGTTGTTGGAGGCATTTTAAATAACGCTTCTTCCTAATTTAACAAATTTTAAAATTTAATTTTATGTCGATAATAACAATAAACATTAAAATTACTTCGTTTATTTCGTCCGCGACTTCTCGAAAATCCTGTAAACGTTTTTGCAAATTTTTCACATCTGCTGAGTACTGAGACATTAAATTAAATTCGTTGTAATCATCTAATTCCATTAATCGATGACCCATCAATTCTAGATCAGAAGTGATCTTTGTAATTCTTTTTGTTAAAGCCTCCTCTAATTTCTCTCTATTGGTGTCTAAGATCTAAAAATAAAAATAATTCTTTTAGATTTTTACAACTCAATCAATTAAATACTACCAAATTTCTCTCTTACATTACTACTTTGATCGAAAAGACCTTCAAACTTTCGTGGAAGCATCATAACATCATTGTTAAGCGTAATGTCCTGTTCACTGAACAACACGACATCCACTAAATACATCATTCGTATCTTAGATTCCTGAGTAAATTTAACAAATTTTTATTTTTATTTTAATCATACATTAAATAAAATTGCGATTACGTACTGAAATTGCTTCCAACATAGACGGCACATCTTTCTTCCGTGCGTTTTCCATGTATGCAACTAAATTAAGTAAGGTTTGTGTCGTTAAGGGAACGGTGTCTGCCTTTTCTTGCAACGTTTTGAAACGTTTCATTATGCTAAAACAAATTATTTTTATATTCATTACTTATCTTATAAATAAAATAGTTTTTACGACTGATTGTCAGAAATGTGATCGCTAAGCATTCGTTGGATTAGAAAAGTACGAAATCCTTTCACAACATCGACAAGAGCATATTTCAAATCAAGGCAACTCACTTCAGCCAATGGGAAAAAAAATACATTTTCGTACTTCAGTATACTTTTAATTGTCTCATCAAATGTTTCAACGTACTAATAAACAAATAATTAATTTATTATTCATAAAAAAGCTGTAAAACTTACTTCCCGATATTCATCAAATGTATGTTCCTGTCCGCAGAAAACTTTAAGTTTTCGCTCTGCTTGTCCATTGACTAGATAATTGTACAAACCAACTGAGTAAAAAAAAAAAATATTGATATAACTCTTTAAATTTTATTTTTCATTAAAAACTAACTCAAATCTTGTTGTAAAGCTTTCAAAGGAATGAAATGTTTGCGTACTGTTGTTAAAACTATTTTACTGTGATATTGTATTACTTCATTGCTTAATGACGTATCGAGCAATTCTTTAGTGTTGTTAAGAAATGCTGTTACCTTTATAATATTTTGACCCGTTTGAGTAATCTAAAAAAATATAAATAAAAGTTTTAAAAATTTAAAAAATTAAGAATAAAATCCAATATATAATTACCAAGTCAATAACAACCATGAACAAATTTTCAAGCTCATCAAATGTTGGGCTAAAATCAATTTCAAAGTTTTCTAACGACATCTGAATTTTTAATTCGGGAAATAACAGATCTTCGTGAGTTTCGCGGAAGAGGAAAGAATAAGCAGAAACGGAACGATCGAGTAAATTTTTTATCTAAAAGTAATTCAATTCATATTTTATGAGCCTAAATTTTAAAATTTTAAAATTACTTGAATAGACATTAATATATTAAGAGCATGATAAAATCGTTTGATCTTCTTTGCTTGAACTGGTGGTTGAATTTGAGTTTTAAATAAGGCTACGATTTTTGGAAACCATCTTAAAATGAAAATAAAAATATTAAGTACAATTTTTTTAAAAATTTAAATTCGATTATTTTAAAAATATTACATGTTCATTAAATAATTTTCCGAGTTTGTTACTGATTGTCGAACTTCTTCAGCAAATATTAAACTTTGTATACCTCCATTTTTCCTGTATACGAATGTTTAAGTCAAATGATTTTGATTCAAAACTTAATGAAATTTTACCTAAAACCCGAACAATCGACGATTAAATTCATTATGTCACCACTTAGGCCTAATACTCGAGCTAAGGTAGGATGAAGACCAAATAAATTTTGTTTTAAATATTCTCGAGTGATAAAGAATTCATCGTGCCAAAAAGGTTCTTCGGAAAATCTAAATCATTTCATATTGTACAATTTTATTTAGAATAATACTGATAAGTTATACTTACATGGGCCAGCCGTATTCAAAAGGTGGCTCAACAGGCTCAAGTGGATTTAAACTTAATTTCACTATAAACAAAATAAGATAACAATAAATTCACTTACAAAAATTAAAAATTTCCTTTAAAATAATGGATAATTACAATTTGCTTGTCGAAAACTTTCTTCTGCATCGCCTCTTACGAATCTCTCCAAATCGTTGAGCACAGTTATTGGTACTGCGTTTAAAATTTTATCATTTAAAGGAATTCGTCGACAAATACTGTTATACACTTGATCTTCTAAAGGCGGCACTGGGGCTTTTAAAAATTGTTCCTTGAGAAATTGCATTGTTTTCTTAAAAAAAAAAAAAAACCAGATAAATTTCAGAGATCGAACAAACACTAAATAATATTATTACTTACATTAGTTTTATATTATAAGAATTGCATAAATTAAATTTAAATTCAAACATTAAAACACGAATAAAATTGTAATTATATTTTAATGTTTACTTTCATTTCCATTTTCGATGAATCTGGATATGGATCAGGCATAACTTGGTCGTGTTTCATCGCTTCTCGAGCTCGTTCCCTAACTTTCACACCTCTTTCAGTACTAAAAATTATCATTTCAAGTATATTATGTATTAAAATCTATTGATTCATTAGTTAGTTGTATTACTAGAGAGTCATGCGAGCATTTTTTAAGGTAGACGATAATCGATGCTTAAGTAAGAATTTGTCGGTATACATATCTTCTTTAAATTGTTCAATATCAGGAATAGGAGGCAAATAAACCATTTTCTTCAATCCTGCTTGTTTCAGCTTTTCTTCGTAAGTCATTGTGCTCTTTTTCAACTGTCGAGCGTATTTTGTTTCGGGTGGAGGAGAAGAAATGGGTACGCGAATTTCTGGTAAACCCAATTTTGATTTCATTCTTTGTATTTCGAATGGCACTTTAACGGTGCGTAATCGTATGGGTGGAATGTCTGTTGCTTTGGGTGATCTCGGAGGTGATTTCTTCACGGATTTTTCTTCACTTATTAGTGATGATCGGTTGAATGCAATTTTGTTGGAAAGTGGAGTAGATTGATCTTCAGATGCCATTTTTGTAGAAATGCCTTAAAGGTTACCTATAAATAATATGTTCGTTAAATAATCACTTTTTATCTCAATATATCAGTATTTTCATAGTCGTTTAAAGTTATTATTTTAAAACTTCCTTTTAGCAGAACTCAAAATGATGAGTTTACATAATTACTATGGCAACGAATCTCGTTCTCTTCGATTGTCTCGTTAAGCAGTGCCATCTTATAGCTAAATCATCAACTTTAATAAATCTTTTCGTTCGCAATAGATGGCTAGATTCAGCGAGACAAAATTCGATTCAAATCGAAATAAAATTTTACTACTAAATAAAAATTATTTTTAAAAATTTTCATTATGGCTGAAGTTCCGCCTTCTACGAAAGGAAAATAGTAAATATAAATATATTAAATACATAACCGTCGATTATTTAATATTTATTTATTAATACAATATTTTCTTTCACTAAAAATCATGACACTAAATAAAATCTTAAAAAAAATTAATTCTAGCAGAAGAGATAGAAAACCAATATGGGAATTGTTCGAAGGAGACGAAGTATTTAGGACCAAGTTTGGACCATACGAAATCGACGAATTTCAATATAAAGTACGAATTTATTTAAACAAATCATCTATCCCAAAATTCATACTTTTTCTCTTTTATTAAGCCTTTGAAAAAAAATCTCATCTTCAAACCCCATAATTACTTACGACCTCGATCAACTCCGAAGAAAAAAGCATCATCAATTCGCTATTCAAAATCACATATTGAGAAAACAGAAACAAAAAGTCCTGATGAGCAATTTGAAGATCTATTGAAGCAAATCAAGTTTAATATAAATTTAAAAAAAATATTAAATAAATATAAATTTTGTAAATTTTAAAGTTTCAAAAAAGATGATTTTTATCCACCACCTCAACTCATACAACCAGAGTTGATAAAAGCACCTTACGTTACTGGTGATGGCCACAAAGTGTATAGACAACGAGCAGCTACGAGTTACTCGACTCAATTCAAACCAATACGTGGCGATGAAAAAGCAATTTCATTTAAGCCTTACTTTTTGACCAGAGATCTCGAAGAAGATATTCAATACGACTTTTCTAAATTCGAGCGAACTGATTTCCCACGTAAAAAAAAAATCAAAATCGATTTCCAATTCGACAATCGAAATCTTTTTTTATTGTATGCAGATGCCCATTATGCAAATAAAAAAGGTTTATTCCCTTTTTTGTACGGACCACCTTTACCTGATGTCAGAGTTCTTCAATCCGAATATAATTTACGATTTAAAAATTTTTTTCCTCTCAAAACTCCAGCTACGAAAGGTAAATATAAAAATTAAATTTAAAATTAAATTTATTTTCACATTATTTCTAAGTTATCCCTGAAAATACACCAAAATTTCTTCAGTATTTAACCTAATGGAATTATTTCTTAAGAAAAAAAGTTTTCCTGTAATAAACGAAATTAAACAATAAAATTAATAGATATTGTTAAATTTGTGTCTGTGGAAACGAGGAAATGGCAACTGATTTTATTTTAATTATATTTCTACTTTTCAAATTTAATTTAATAATTCTTCGAGCCAAAACTTCGAATAGCGATGTAAAAAGTATCGGAAATTGGCTGAATTTAGAAAACGTAAAACCTCATCAACAAGTTCTAATCCTAAAAATTAATTACATAAGTACTTTAACAGAATACTGAGAAGTCACCCACTCTATCAATTCCAAGAGAAAACTGCCCCGATAATAAGAAGTGCGTCAAATGCAGAGTCCGAAGTGCACCAAACCCAAGTACGAAATTAATTACAAAGTTAAGCGACCGAAATTAATTGCCTTTTAAATCTATTAATTTATTATGCTTTTCCACGAAATTGATATTAAATACGTTTCCCTGTGGCTTGTTGACACGAGTAAAATAATTCGACATTAAAGTTTATGACATTTTCAGCCGACCCTTTGTGCACCTGCTGCGGTAATCCAAAACAATGTCTTCACCAACATCTGTGCGTGCCAATGGAACTTTTCTGTTCTAAAGGCCATTATTTGAGATATTCGAAGAAACAAAATGCTCATGTTTGTTTTCCTTGTCCGTTGGGTCAATATTGCAAGTTAAATTGATTTTTATGTGCTCGAATAACATTTTTGGTGACTAAATTAAAAAATGTAATATTTGCAGTCACAGATATTGTCGTTATAAGTGCATATCGTGTAACGTTGGTCATGAAGCGGCAGAAGCAGGAGCCACTCAATGCACCCAATGCAGAAAAGGTCAGTAAGATTTATTAGCTTTCTTCAAAACTTTAATTGAAGTTCAGAATGCAGTTCAAAAATCATTTCAAATAATAAAAAAAAAAAATCTTCGTCATTAGTGACACCAAGACCATTACTCTCCGAGGTCACCATCTCGATGAAAATCAATTTTCTTATCCACAAGCGTGAAAAGACGTTTGTAACATCGAG
>JAQFZU010000326.1:0-31294 GCA_034696185.1 Henia vesuviana | reverse complement strand
ATATTTATTATTTTTTAATAGGTTCTATTTAGGGTATTTATAATTGAGACTAAATTCGAGAATGCCAGATATTAAATATTAAGTTTATATTAGAAAAATCAAATTTATTTTAAATTTTAAATCTTATGTTTTTAATATACGTCACCATTTAAAATATATTTCGGAGAATTGCCCCTCGATGGCGCTGGCAGAGCGGGAAATGTAACGAAAACGAGCCATAGCAGGCCTGGCTTCTGGAAAAATAAAATCCAAATTTAATATTTAAAACATAATAAAAGTAAATGAAAAATATCTTTACTTAAAATATCGTTAACCTCTTTACTTATTTTACTAATTATAATAAAAGTAAAGCTACAAGTTATGGAACTTAAACTTGTTGAAACTAAACGTCTTGAAATAATCAAATACAAACTGTGAAAATTATGTTAAGAAACTTGAAAACTTAAATTTAAAACGAATTAAATAAAACATTTTCATTAAATTATACAAGATATAAATGACTACCTGAATATTCCATAACAGTGGCGTCCATCCTCGTCAAAATTATTGCAAAACATTAAAGCGGGGAAACTTCAGGTTCGTTAGTTTGGATATTGATATTGGCATGCGTTTTGCCCACCAAGATGTTAACTGAGGCTGCGCGACTCAGCCACCTGACGAGAATAAATTATGTCCTGTTCTAACATTCTTTTAAGAAAATAATTTTTTGCACTTATTAAATTTCAAAATATCATAAAATAATTAATTTTTCTTTTATAAATTAAACTGTTAAATAAACACGCATAAAAATTTTAAAACAATTCTTTATTGTTATAAATATTTAGCTGCGATTCTACGTTTCTGCTGTCGATACTGTTATTCCCAATATGGCGGCCTCTTGTTATTGTCGAGCGAATTACGTGCGATCAGAACTCGACGTTGAATCTGGACTGTAGAAGCAGTTTTAAGAATAATGGAAAAAACAGATTGTCATGACAGCAAAAACAAGGCATTTAATTTAATCATGGAACTTAAAATCGTGATTTAATAAGAAAAAAAAATTTTAAAAATTTATTTTTTCCCAGACATCAACACTCTCCGTGGACGTGGAACCATTCGTTCCGCGGCAGCAACAAAGTCAAACGAGTTGTGAGACTGGTGGTAATTGCACATCGATACGACCCAGCCAACGTCTTCAAGGTATTCCGCCGTACATAACTAGTTGCTATCCTTTTGTGCAAGAAGATTGCGCTGGGTAAATAAATATTTAAAAATGACCATAAAAACAAATAAAAACGAGCAAATAACTTTAGGTGTGATTACAAAAATACACCCTGGTCCACCTATGTGCCTCCGCAGTTTTCGTTCCAGTTTTCAGGCCTTCAGAATTCGTCTACTGCGCAACGATGTACATATTCGCGATACCCTCCGAGTCAGTTATCACCGCGATACAACACTGGATTTTACTCGCAGTATAAACATGATTCCCAATATAGTTGGGATGGAGTAGATCGAAACAAAAATTGGGTATTAAAAAAAGTAAATAAATTTTAAGGAATTGATCAAATTGATTTAAACGATTTTATATTTTAATTATTTTTTTTAGACTGGAAATTGGAAATATCAAGACGCTGCAAATTATTTGGATTTGCAACAACAAGAGTTTTACTTTCAACAGTATGATGAAGGCAGATACATTTCTCATCCTCAAGAATTTTATAATTCTTCAAGAACATTTCTTAATAGACCAGCGTTTAGGAAGGGTAATAAGTCGAAAGATTCGCAAAAAGAAGGTAAAATTATGAGCTTTTTAGTATTTAAAATCGTAATTTTTTTGTATTTAATAGGTAGTACCAGTGAAACTAGTTCGACCGATTTGTCTTCTCAATCTTCACATACTCGAACTCTCGGTGATTTTTTACCGAATTTAAAATCAGTCAAAAGAAGCAAATCGCTTCCAAATAGTGCGGCCAAATTTGAAGCGGCGAAAGGAAAATCGTCTAAAAGTGTTCCATCAACAGTTAAACCTAACGATACTACTGAATGGCCTTCACCAAATGCAACGAGCTCAATCGAAAAAGCCCCTAAAAATTTTTATGGATTAGAGCCGACGTTGAACAAACCAAAGTCTTTTGCCGACATTATTAAATCGAAGCCAGTCGAACACAAAACAAATGTCGTGCAATTCGAATTGAACACGATGTCCGCCGAAGAATTAAAGGCATGCAACAAACCGAATGTTGATGAAATGAGTATAAAACTGAACAAATTACGTCCGAATCAAATGAAAGGCAGAATTGGTAAAACAACACAATTTTTCCAACAACCAAAATATTACACAGACATATCACCACGCTGCATTATAAATTCAACTTTACCAACAACTGTAAACGATAACAGTGAAATGAGATGTTCGGCATCCTGCAGCGACATTCGAGCAATGCGTACACCACGTACCGAACCCGTAGACGTGGAAAGGAGGGGAATTATTGCCAGACCAATTCCAGATCATCTTCTGAAACAAAGGCCGGGTGATAAAACTCCTCGAGAAAACGTCTTCGCCTCCTACAACGAAGATAGCAGACGGGTGTCGAAGTTTAAGGTGAATAAAATGATTTCAGCTGAAAATATGTCGATCGTACGACAACCGTTGGCCGACAGAGGTGTTACTTTTATCTTCGAATCACCTCCTGATAATGTAATGAATTGCAGTGGCGAAATAAGACAATGCGAAAGGCAATTACAGGAGCATAAAAATAGTATGTGGCGATACTCAGCCCGGTATCGACACATGAATTGGAATAAAGCGCATCACGAATGGTTGATCGAAAATCCGGCTAAATATGCCAAAGATAAAGCTATTTATCCACGCCATCGGAGCCACGTTATTAAGGCAAACATGGTTACAAATAGACAGGGATTGGTCGATCTTAATGCCAAGGGAGAAAATGTGGAGTCGGACGGACAGGTGACTGAAACAAAAACCAAAGTTAAGAAGAAGAAGAAGAAAAGCACCAAAGAAAAAAATCAGTCGAGGAAAAATCAGTTGGCGGCTGTACAAGGCAAAATGTTACTTTTAAGTCCAGAAATGTATTCGAAATTGATGGAGGCGAATAACCATAAAGGTGCATCGAAAGATCGTGGATCTAATTCTCATTTGAATAATGAAGAAGAGTATCCAGAATTGGGTGGACATGTGAGCAAAGAGACGACACCGAGAATTAAAAGGGTTAATTCCACTACGGAGGATGATGAATGGAGCGATGTCGATTCAGATTATGATTTGGTTGATGGTATTTTGAATTCACCCGGAAGGTCTTTAAAAACTCCTAGGGATGATAAAGGTGGTGCGAATAAGCCATTATTATCGTATAGCGCTGCTGTTAAACAAACTAAGGACAATTTGGTAAGTTGGGAATAATAATGAACGAAATTGTAAATTTTTTTTTTGATAACTGATTTTTGTTTGTTTTAAAGTTGGAGCCTTGCCCTGGTACATCAAAGGAGAATGTTGATGAACTAAAGAGTGGTGAGATACAAGAAAGTATGTATTATATTTATTTTTGGTATAAAATACTCTTTTCGTGTAAATTGTTAAAAATAGGAAAGAAGAAAACTAAGAATTTGAAGAAAAAAGTTACTAGTACAACTCAAGAACCGGGGCTGTTAAAGATTAGACCAAGCAAACCAAAGAAAAATGCTCCGATTCAACTGGATATCACTGAAATGCTCAATCAATGCGAGGTATATTTGAATTGATTGAAATTTGATTTTGATTTTCATGTCAGTTCTTATTACAGAAAAAGAAAAAGTTAAAGAAAACCAAAGTTGGATTTTCAGTAAACAAATGGTCACGACCACAGGTGGATTTCGTTTATTTAAAAGTGAATTATTTTGCAATTTATAATTTTCCTTAATTATAAGAGTTTTCCTGTGGTTGCCAACATTTTGGATTCGACGGCACCAACTCGAAGACGTGGGAAAGAAAGAGAGTTACCAGTTAAGAAACACCCGAGTGCTCTTAAGAAAGTAAATGAATTCAGTTTTGTTACGAGAATCGAAAAATAATTTTATGTGTTGTTAACTGCAGATAATTTTAAGAGAACGTGAACAAAGAAAGAAGATAAGACAGATAGAAGAACAAACTAAAGTTCAGCAAAACACTGGTTCCGATATTGAGGGTATTTTTAAATTGATTTATTAAATAAATTACGTACCTGTACTAAATTAGTTTCTACTTAGGAGCTGATTCTGCTTGGGAAACTCAAGGCAGTAATTCCAGTACAACTGCATCTATTTGTGGTGGCATTGAAGACGAAACTAAAAAATTACTGATCAACGCAGCTGCAATAGTTCACAGTCGGCGGTTTCGAGAGTAAACCACAGTTGTAATTATATTTTTTCTAATTAATTAGATTACCGTTTTTTAGATATTGTGATCACATGCTCAATCCTGAGATAGATTCGGTAGTAACACGATTATTACAAGACTTAATTCGTTTTCATACAAGGTTGTATCACAAAGACCCCATTAAGGTAATCTATAGCGCAATTATAAATTGTTTTTTATATTAATTTGAGTATTTTGTAGGCTAAAAGCAGGCGTCGTGTTGTGTTGGGTCTGCGAGAGGTGACCAAACATCTCAAACTGAAGCGACTCAAATGCATCGTGCTGGCGCCAAATTTGGATAGAATTCGATCTAAAGGTAAACAATGTGGATTTAAGCGATATTATAGAAATAAACTATTTTTCAGGTGGCCTGGACGATGCAATTGAATCAATAATAAATCTTGCTAAAGAACAGCAAATTCCTTACGTATTTGCCTTAGGCCGAAAGTTACTTGGTAGAGTGTGTTATAAACAAGTGCCCGTCAGCTGTGTGGGTATTTTCAATTTCGCCGGTTCAGAGGTAATAGTAATAAACTATTTAATGAGTATTACTTAAAAGGCTATTTTAATCGTAGTTAGAGGTTAAAATGTTTAATAAAATTAATCTTTTAGGCTAATTTTAGTCAGTTAATGGAATTGGTGGCTCATGCTCAAGTAGAGTACAGCGAATTGGTGGCTCGAGCTCAAATGGAGTATCAAAGGATGATGGAAACTGTGCCAAAATCCGAGGGCCAAAAAACGGAAATTACTAATGAGAAAAGTTGATCTTTATGCAGTTGATGGGAGAAAGTGATGGCTTTTCTATTTTATAAACTACTGTAAAAATAGTAATGAAAATCAAAATGATTTTTTTTTGTTGAGTGTTATGTAAATACTAAAATGTTTATCATTGTTGTGCAGTTGGAACATCCTGCGTTTTACAATAAAAACAAAAAGAAAAATTTTAATTTGCGTCAATTCTCTTTAAAGAAATCGACTAATCAAAATTCTAATGCTTTATTTAGCTACAATATAACAACAGAAGATACTTGAAACGTGTTGAATCTCATGATTAACGGTAACAAATTTCCGAATGACTATTTCAAGTATCTTAATAACAACGAAGAATGACAAGCAAATCACAGGTTGCTGGTTTAACGTTTCAGAAACGTGTAATTAAAGTTGAGCGAGAAACAGACTTGTTGCATACTCACCAGCTTTAATTGATTGTGCAGTTATGTTTGTGTGAAAGAAAAGATGTAATTGCAATGCTCGATTCCTTCTCTTTATTTCTGAAGACTAAATAGGAAGTTACAAGTTTTAATTTCATAATAATTCAGAGCTTATTGTAATAAATTATCAAATTTATACATTTTGCTTTTTATTTTTGCGGTATAGCGATAGAAAGTCAATCTGCAGCTGAAACAGTCCTCTTTTGTGCGGTCACTGTGAATAAATTGCACATCAAACAGAAACAATCAACGAATACCAAAACAAATTTCTTTTTTGTCAGTTGTTGGCCGCATATTTACATTAATGGTAATTAAAAATTATTTCTTATTTATTCTAAAGAATTTTTTTAAGGAAACGGTGTGAGAATACACAGTGAGCATGAAATCGTTAATGATTTGGCACCTGTTTATGACCCTGTGACTCCACCATCAAACAGAGGAGGAAGAAAACAGATGCAGAAGGACAATCCACCGAGTTTAAGATGCTCATGACATGGCTCTCTGGGCGGACCCCAAGCCACAGAGAATTAATAAGCTACGGTTAAAAGTTATACAAGATTTTTTGTTAAATATCTCAGTAGCAATTGGAGAAGATCCTGCTCCGACACGGCCTCCTGTCGTCTAACAACTCGGAGAAAAAACCAACAATGTATACACCAAATAAACAACGTGATATTATCATATTAGTATAAAAATATCTCAGCACATGCCCATTAATTGCACTTTAACCCTCATTTAAGTTTCCAAACTGCAGCAAATGTCTTTTTTTTTTTTTTGTCCAAAAAGGGTAGTGAATTTTAACATTTAAATTCCAAATTTAAATTTCCATTACGGATGAAAAACATGTTAGTTGCCGCAATTTGAAATTAGCAAAACAAAAACAAACCAGGTTTATAACATCATGATTCGATTGCACACACTGATAAAAATTGTTCTTTCAAACCATTAATTTTTTCCTATTTAAATATGATTATATAAAATGATAAAACTCATTATTCCCACCCACGATTAAACAATAATTTGTATTTTTTAAAAATTCGTGTTGTTGCGGATCTTCTCCAGGTCCATATGATATTATGATTTTTTTTTCCTTTTTTAGAACTCTAATGCTCGGTGCAAAATAAGCTACAATTGTAGTCTACAGTCGTTTTTTTTTTTAAATTGTTAATTTGTTTTCTTATAAGTAACCTACTGTCCAGGTATTTTAAAGAATATCCTAATAGCAGTGAGAGAGCGAGTGACAGCACTCTTAAAGTCAACCATCGACCACTCCGTTCTCGCATACATTTATATAATTCTTTATTCCCTTTTTCTGAGGGGTGGGGGGGAGGGAAATATTTTTATAATTAGAGATGCTAAACAATTGTTAAATTACTTTTTTTGTGTATATGATGAATGAGGTTATTCTACTCACTACGATGTGTATGATAGAAGAGTCTAGGGTTGCTGCCTCTCCTTAGTGCTTATACAGTTATATAATAAATAAGTTATTTATGAATAAATTAGGTATGGAAAATAACCATAGTTATTAGTATAGCATTGCTTAGTAAATTGATGCCGCTTTCTCTTTGGCATGAAATCTAACTACGGTTCTCAATGAATTACAGATAAAACAGAGGGAGAGTTAAGTTTCAGGCCAAAAAAAACTTGTTCCCTGTTCATTTATAATTAGATAAAGCTGCAAAGGTAACTACTCAGCGTACTTTTGTAATACTACATTTTTTTTTTTTAAATATTTTTTCTTTCTGTTTTTTTTTTTTTTCGATCCAATAATCATATCTTATTTTAAAGTTGATTCGATTATATCAAAATCAACATAACGTAATCTATATGCACAGTTACAAGTCAATTGCCTCGAGTACCAGTGCAAAAACTTGGTCGACACTAAGTCAGACCACTTTATCAATTTTTTTATTTTTAAATATAATTACTTTTTTATTTTTTAGTCTAAGACTACGGCAACTCAGAAAATACCATTCTGAGTTTGATAATAGCGAGATAAGTAATTTATTTTGTTCTAACAAGTAAAATAATAACTTCATAAAATGAATTAGCATGAAGAGCGCCATTTTGTACACAAGTTTTTCAGCGGACGTTGTTGTTGCTGAGACTAAAAATGGACCTCGAAGTAGGGGCCACCGATTGACCGCCCGACACGAGAAAAAAATGCGGTAAAAGAAGGAATTTTTTTCTTTTTTCTTTTTTTTTTTTTTTTTTTTTGGTGGTAGGGGATTGGTTTTGATATGGAGATTCCTGCGGGATGTGCAACACTCAGTCGTGACGGATTCCTCATCTCTTCAAGGGTACCAAATTCTTGTTTAGTCTTTACAGTTTATGTACACCTACTTACAACAGCAGCCACTCGACAACTCAGAGTCACTCTTAAGTTTTTCTTTTCAAAATCTTGTACAAAGTTCATTTGGCATCGGGAAATGTAGTCAAACTGAGTTGTCCAGGAGCCGGTAATCTCTTCCGAGTTGTTTTCCTTACTAAGCACTTTCAATACTGTCCATACAACAGCCAGTTTGTTTCTTCGCTTGAGCTCGAGTCGCAAACAGAGCGAGAGAGATGGATTTGGAATCTCAAATACCAGTCTTTGTGTGGCTCCTAAAATTAGTCCGTCAAAGCAATAAAATGTTCACGGATAACAAACAGAAACAGGTGTTGGAATTCATCCCGCACTTGAATTATTTTTTTTTCACTAACATTCTTCTACTACCATTCATACAAGCCTGGTAGATTAGCATTTTTTTAACACTTTCAAAAAATTTAAATATAGCTAATTAATACTTGATTTTTTTTTTGTTTTTTTTTCCCTAAAACACTTTAAAAATTGGATTTTTATATTAAGTAGACATGTAAGAATCAATATTGGGTCACAAAATGACTGCAAATCATCACTCGACATAATTTTAAAAAAATAAATGTTGATAAATATAAATTGTAATTAAAAAAGTGTATATATACAATAACGTGAGAAAAAGAAATGAAAAGTTAAAAACTAAAGCTGCCTCTCCTCTCCCTTTTGACCATCAAGTGTTTTTCAATTAAAAAAAAAAGTAAAAAAGAAAAAAAAATACAATTATTAACCCGAGTGACCCAATTTCCCAAAAGAAAATTAAAATAACATAAAAAAGAGGTCGGGTCACGATTGTTTTTATACCCTGTTTTAAGCTGTTATAAAAGTGATGACACCATGGCCAGAGAGAAGATGGAGCTCACTTTTACAGTCGAGTGAGTTTAGAAATGTGCCAATAATTTCTGTTTCCCACATAATAAACATAGCCTTTTTTTTGTTAAAAAAATTTTGTTTCAAGCAGGCACTGATATTTGAAATGAAGAAAAAATCATTTATACGGTGCCACACTGTGATTGATGAAAAAGGAAAAATAATAAAAATATAAAATGAAAGGGAAAACATGTCTTTAGCTGCTGGGAATATTTGTATTAACTATTATATCAGAATCAGCAAAAATAGTTGTTTTACGTCCCAGACTGCTCTAAAAAGACAAAGTCTTTCATACAATTGTATAGATACCACCCGGTTCATCATAGAAGAAAAAAAATCTTGCAAATCTACAAATGGGCAGCATCCATTACTCATTATTATTATTATTAATATTATCATTAGTATTATTATTAATATTTTTTTATATTTTAAACATTTTTTTGTTATATAAATGATAATGTTTTTTTTGTATAAATATTTTAGTGGTCGGGAAATGTTACAAGTGATAGCAAAGGACTATCTTAGACCCGAATTTTAAGCCTCCGCACATCGAGAGACAAGACCAAACTGAAAAAAATGAAACAACATCCGAAAGAAAGTAACCTGCGGCCTTGTAATTAATAAAATATGGGTTTTCAAAATAACCCACATTATTTTTACAATCGTTTGAAAAATAAAAAACAATTTGATAACAGTTAATAGGTTTTTAAAAGTAAATAAGATAAAAATCAGAATCATAGGACGTCTCACGTCGACAACAGAGGTCACACGACATCACGAGGTCCACAAACATCCATGTTGCAATCGTTGTTTCTACATGACGATACAAAACGTTGACAACACGTCAACTAAGACAACGAGGTTGAAAATTTCTTCGCTGTGGAAAAAGTGAAGGGCATCAAAATTAAAACCATCAAAACCCGAGGCACGCGGTTGGTGTCACCTCGGTGTGCGAAGGCTTAGTTACTACTCAGGTACGCCACTCGTACGGATTGGGTGGGTCTACGTTTATATAATACAATATAATCTTATTATCAATAATAGAATGTATATGATCGTGAGCTAAGTTTCGCCTAAAAGATAACTGGAAATGGACTACAGCTTGGCTAAAGTAGCAACCTACGATAATATTGTTAATACTTGATGAGATAAACATTTTTGGTCGGAAGTCTCTTCAACCTCCACCGATTAGTTCGTTTAGAAGCAAATTCCACTTCAACAAGTCGATGCTCAGCTGATTATTTTTGTGGGTTTGTTCGTCAATCGCGATTTCCATAAACCAAATTCTGAAAAACAATAACAAAACATATTTGCATGAGTAAATAATCTAGAATTTTCAATTGTAAGTTCAACAGCCTTGCGAGACGTACATGATACAAAATAAATGGATTTGTGTATATGTGACAAAAGCTGATAAATATTTACAAATGTAAGGCTAACCAAAACATCAAGTCAAATGGTAAAGAAAAATTTCTTTTTGTGATAAAATCAATATTTTTCATTTTATTATTAAACTTGAATTTTGATTAAACTTGTAATTCGACAATTCCACCAAACGCACGCGTATAAGACTATATGTATGTATATATACTTATATATATACTTATACATATATATATACGTATACATAATGTGTCATCTGCGAAAAAATCACTCCCTAGCAACAGATGTCAAGACAACAGCAAAAGGACAATAAACTGAAAAAATACCCAACAGAAATCAACACGACGATAAAAGATAAATCTACAAAATTCACAGTATCAATTTACTACGCAAAATTTTTAAAAACTTAAAAGAAATATGAAATAAAAATAAAAATAAAATAAAATAAAAAATTTAGTTCACCATTGAAACCGACAAAAATATTTAAAAGTATTAAAATTTAAATAACAGCACGACAATGAATATGTAAAAAAAAAAAATCTCAACATGGTCACTAATAGATCACAGCACAACATCATTGTGTTGCCATGACTTACTCAGGTGCCAATGATAATTTGCTTTCTATGACAACTCGAATCGGTGCGGGTTTTCTAGGCATTCTTGTTATCCATGGATACTGTGATAAGCATGGGAGAAAGGAATTAATAAGAATCATTTTTGGTTATTTGCTGACGTCAAAGGCACGTTTCCAATGACAACACAGTGAATGAATAAATGAGCAAAGGACTTTTTAAGGCAAAACACATAATCCATCATCTCGTCCTTATTCATTTCCTACCGATTTCTGCATTTCTTTTGAGAAATAAACGTAATTACATGTCAACAAAAATTCAATTTCAAAGCCACAATATAAAGCTCCGCCTTATTTACGCAATGCTTCCCTGCAACACAGCTACGTGTATAAAATATCGAAAGCTTTTAAAAACAGCCACAAAAATTCATTTTCCATTACTTTTGCGTGAAAACAAAGTATGCGATATTGTTCATCTTCCACAATAATTTTTTTCTTGTGTTTGATTTAAGTTTAAGTTAATCGCTTGAAAAGCAATTCACGCAAAATGTATTAGAAAAGAAAACATGATCAATTCAAACAGTAAAACGTCTGAACAGCAAATACGACAAATTCATGTTAAAATAAAAAATAAAAATCGGACAACTTAAAAGCAGTAAAACCATATTTAATCTAAATGCATTTAGAAGCTGTTGTCATGACAACTCTAGTAGTGCACCGAGTTAAAAATGAAAAATGAAAGATGTCAGTTGAAAATAACATGTCATAATGAAATGAGATATTTTGTTTGTGACACACCACATTAAAGTAAAAGTAAAAATATGTTGTCATGCATTTTCGGAAAAAAGATTCGTTAATGTGTTAGTAGAAAGATTACCTGCCAGGGCTAGAGGAGGGTTGACGTTAGTAAGGTCGATTAGCGTCTTTAGGGCGTTTCAGTTGCACTTTGAGTCGCTTCATTCCAATTTGAAACCCATTCATCGCCTGAATGGCAGCTTGGGCACTAGCAGGGTTATCAAAACTGACAAAACCTGCAGAATAATATTACGGTCCCATTACAACAACAGTTTCTTTGAGGTAAAATAATTTTCAAGAAAAAAAAATATATGTTATAGAAATGAAGGTGATAAATGATTCTAAATTTTCCTTTTCTACTTGTAATTCAGTCGATGTAACCTTTTTTTATTTAAAATTTCAATGAATGTACAAACGTAAAAAAGGCAAGTCATTCCATTCAAAGTAGTTAAGAAGCAGCTGGAGAGAAGAAAGGAAACTGCAATTGCAAAACTGGCCATTTCCAAATGACAAAAACTTGTTTTTCATGCGGGGAATCCATCCGCGGCTGCCTTTAATGCTTGAGCAAACAAATAAATTACAAAATTTTTCAACCCCTCCTCAAGTTCGCTAAGCATGTGAAAAATGCATTGAAAGAATGTAGGCAGAAAAAGTAAATAAAAAAATCATTTTGAGCGTTAAAGAAATTTTGATGAAAAAAGTTTTTAAAAAAACTTAATAACAAGAGCCAAACTAAACGCAATTATCAAGCTGGATGAAAAAGCAGAAGGAATGACAGAATAGAGCCATCACTAAAGGTAAAGAAAATTAAAATTCACTCACCAAAACATTTACTTTGATTGGTTGCCCTGTCAATAAAGACTTTCGAGCTGATGACGTTGCCGAATGGTAGGAACATCTGCATCAGCTCAGCATCACCAAACTCTTGAGGTAAATGATAAATAAATAAATTGCACCCTTCTGGACCTAAAACAATAAAAAAATAATATTCACATCGTACCATAAATATTCGATTTTTAAATCAAGCCCGCTAAAGATTTATGCATATATTTTTCATGAATTAAATATTTGAAATTGATAATTTATGTGAATCTAATTTATTACCTTCCCGTTGCGTTTGGGGCATCATCGTTGCTTGCTGAGTTAGAGCCTGCGTAAATTGTCCGTAAGTAGCAGGATACGCAGCTAAAAGAGGAGGACCTAAATAAATTCGAATTCAACGTTGAATACGTACGATTAATATAAAAATAATCAAAGTTTACCAATGCCAGGATAAGGCTGGAGGCCTGGATAAGTCGCGGGTTGCAATGTGGCGTCTCCATTGGGAATTCCCTGGGCTGTAACATCAACACAAAACAGAACTACAGAAATCAGACTTTTGAACATAATTCTGTTTTTGAATCCCAACCATTAACCCCACACAAAACAATTATAAAATTTAATTACAAAGAAACACTAATAAAGACGATTGTTCCAACCAAAATAATAAATAAATAAAATAACAAAATAAAATAAAAATAAAAAGCATACCACTGACGATCACCATAGCTTCCGAACAGGCAAAATAAATGGTTTTGTCAGTAAACAAATGCTCACAAGCACACAGCTTGCAAAAACACTGTAGCCAGCTGTACATCAAAACAATAATAATACTAAAAATAAACATAATTAACGAAAATAATAAAAAGAAACATTGATAATAAGTGCTTTTCATTATTTGAGGTGAAATGCAATGGGTGAAGAGAGCGAGTGGATAAAAAAATAAGGAATGAGGAGTATTGTGAAAAGATTATAAACCCGTGTTGTACTATTTTTTCTACTAGTCAGGAATGCTATATCAAGCAAATTAAATATCCACGATGATACGCATGATCGGATGAGGATTGGAAAATAATTTAGAATAGAAATTGGAATGGATGGATGAAGGTATTAGCGAACGAACTGTCAAGGGAACCACATGCATTGGATTTCACTTGCTCAGTAAGATACGATGGGCAAATTGTAATAGATATTTCTAATTTTCTTAACATTAAAAGTTACTTTAACTTTACCAACTTTTACTATTTAATATTAAAAATAAGTGATTAGATTGTTGGTGAATTCCAGTGCTTGTGATTGTAAAATTCAATTAATGGCAAATAAATAAATATAAATAAGGCACTAAACAAAAGAAAAAAGAATACTGGTACATGAAATAAAAAGAAATAAAAAAGAAAAATAAACGTAAAGGTAAAGTGGAACTTACGTGGGTACTGGGGCATACCATTAGTGTAAACCTCGCCCGCCTGCCCATTGGCCTGGGGCATGTTGAAATTCGGCATCGTAGGGGAAGGCATGTTTGGGATAGCACCATTAACAGGCTGAGTCCCCGCACCTGAGGGATAGAAAGGGCCGGCTGAGCAGGGCAGGCAGAGAGTGCCCAAGACACTTTGCCCACGAGTGCGTTGGTCAACAAGGAGAAGAAAAGCATTTGAAGTATGTGTATCTTCCGTACACGTTTGAGGTGGTGGCTTCAGCCCCGTCTGAAAGCTGGAATAACATCCATTGGGCTGAAAGGGTTCAGCGGCGCCCACCACTTCTCCAACTGACTCAATCGGGGTGCTTACGTGAAGACTTTCTATATCAAAGAAGTTGGAGAAACAACGACATTCTATCAAATATTTTGCATCTCTCTTTTCCTCGTCTGACCAAATCAAAAGTGATCTTTATTTTGTCTTGGCTTATTCCAAAAATAAAACATTTCTCATCTACCTTTTTCTTTCCCTTATTTTTGAAATAATTTTCCAAATTAAAAAAATTAAAATAAAAATGAAAGAAGAAAAAAAATAAAACGTCAAGTGTAACCTGAAAACAAATCTTATATTTCTTTATAGTATAAAAAACTGTTTAAATTAAAATTAAAGGATGTGAACTGAAAAATCAAAATCAAATAATAAATCAATAAAAGAAACTCGGTACTCGTCACAATAAAAGGCCAATTGCACAGTGTCACTCATGCTTAAATTTGGAGAAGCCAATGGAAACGAGAAAAATAATAACAAAAAATAAATATGTGAAGCCAAGCACTAAACTCGCTTCTAATAAAATTTCTGAATAAAACTAAAAATAAACTAAATTAAATAATAAAGGATTTGAAAGCAACTTGGACAACGCTTTTTCAAGATGACCAAAAAAGCGATAGATTTATTAAAATTTTACAAATAATATTGAAAAAAATGTTGCCTTGACCTACGAACAGAAGCTACTTTTGATACTTCAAATAGTGATGATGAGGGTTAGGGATGGACTCACCCAATATAACATCACCACACGCCAGCTGATGACACCAGTGCAACATGCAACACGACAACAATAACAACATAGATCAAAAATACAAAACCAATAAAAGAAATAAAAAACGCATTCAGTGGTCATATTTCTACAGCAAAATAAGATTCTTTTAAAATATAATATATTCAAATTTGCTGCCATCAAAGTGTTAAAAGGTTTGCTACACATCAACTTGAAGGTTTTATTCAAAGTGGCAGATTTATATATTCAAATACTGATCGACAGACATCGTATTTAAGCTTCTATTTTATTCCCCTCCTACTAAAAAATAGATGACCTTTTCGTGCACGAGCAGACATGGTTTTAATTTGTCAAGTTTAATTGAATTCAAGGGTAAAAAATGACCACGAAATTGCTCAGTTAAAAATTAAGGCCGGGCAAAAACAAATGAAAGCAAATAAAGTAAAAGAAAATAAATTGATAAAGCAAAATTAATTGTGAGTTTAAAACAGCCACTAAAAAAAATTAATTTAAAGAGAAAAAGAAAGTGAGATGTAGAGTTGTTAAACCAAGGCTTTACTTACCTGAGGTCGGGGTAAGGGTGGGATTCGTCATGCCATTGGTTAACGTGTTCATGTGCGTCATTTGTGCTGCTGCCAGGGCTGCCATTGGGTTGATGTAACCACCTTGAGTTGCTGCCGCTGCCATCAGCGCTGCCTGTTGCTGCATGAACTAAGCCAAAGGATTGCACATCAACAAGAGTGAAGAGATCGAAAAATAATTTTAGAAACCCTTTTATTCCCACAAATTATATTAAAACTGACATTCCCAAAACGCTAAATATTTATCTGAACATCTTTAATCGATTCTCATTTGCAAAATTGGTTTCCGCAAGAAACGAATAAAATCACCTGTGCGTATGCTCCATAAGCACCAAATTGATTGAGAACAAAAGGATTAAGGAGACCCATATTGCCGGCCATTTGTTGCATTCTCCGTATCTGTCTCTCTTTGTCCGTATCGGCGAATTTTACTACGAGGCTTGAAGATGCCCCCTGCAATAAATAAATAACATTTTTTGAGCATCGAATGAAATAAAAAATAAGCTTTAGATTGGTAATATAAAATAAAGTTTCATAGTAATATAAAATAATGTCGGATGCTGAATTTTAACAATATTTAACCTTTTCAACTAAATTGGTAAACTTAAATCAATAAAAAAAATTTCAAATTTAAAAAAAAATATATTTCATTAAAAAATTAATGAAATTCAAATCAAATGATCAATGATTATTTTCATTAAACTAATCAATATCAGCAAAATAGCCATTTCGAGTTTAATGGTTAGATGGAAGCAATTAACGACTAAACAAATTAGGTCTCATTAGAGATTTCATCCACAGGGAGAAAAGAAAAAAAGGGATAAAAAATAGAAACAAATCAGAAATAAAGTTGAACGCGCCAACCGAAACTTGAGAAGAAAAAAAAAATCTTTTAAATCCCTTAAGTCTGTCCAATAAGATAGTCCGAAACTTTACCACTATAAACTTCCTAAATCTTAATCTTTTGGTAGAATATTGCATCAGTCATTTTTTTTCTCTTTCGGTGCCAATTTTAAAAACGACTATCCAAAATGATGGAGTTGAAACTCGGTATTAGAGCGAGCAGTTTTCGAATCAGCTTTTTAGGAATTAATCAATGGCAACGACGTGCTGCACAGTGATGAATTGAAGCTGGTAGCCACGAGTTCGCCTCTTCCTATCCATCATGCGGCGAGTTTTCCATAAAAACTCTAAATCGAAATCTTGGCGACCGTTCGAATTGGACAGCAACTTCAAATCTTGCCAAACGCGCGTTTAAACGAGTAAAAAAAAAACACTATTTTTCTTTAACTTTTGTTTTTCTAAAATAAAAAATAAAAAAATAAATCTCACTGGCATAGTTTGGCTTCCGTGGAGATTGTTGATTGCAGCTTGAGCTTCAGCATGTGTACTGAACTTGACAAAAGCACATCCTTTAAAAGTGACGGGCAAAACTATTAAAAACAATTTTATGCATTAAAAAAAGACGTAAAATTTTCACCTTTGCTTGCCCCGTCCGGGCCCCTAAGGATAGTGCATTCTTCTATAGTTCCGTAGGGAGCAAACAATTGACGAACATCTTCTTCTGTCTGCTGTTTACTGAGCATGCCCACGAATAACTTACGGTCCTCTAGAAATAGAATAAAAAAAAGTTTAAATTTATGCCAAAATTAGTCTTAACAAAATTTAATAAAAAAGACTAATCCAATCAAAAACCAACAATGGAGTAAATGTATTTAGCCGCAATATTCACCATAGATAAAATCATCAATAAACGACATCTTAATTAATTAATTTATTGGTTCGAACAGTATGTAATATAGGTGCCGACAGTTTGTGTGATCATCCGTGCAGTGTTGCGCTAATAATCAGATTAGGTGCATTTAATATCTGATATTGTGCCAGCAAACTTCACTTAATTAATTACATTACCGTTTTACAATACGCTAACTGACCAATTCTAGCATGTCATTTTGAAATCACCGTAGTAAATCATTCCTAACTCGCATAAACGAATTACTTTTGCTTTTAGATTCGATAAATAAATTTTTGTATTATATTTTACTTAACTTTTCATTTCTTGAAACCACCTTTGCGAAGAAACAAGAGTATATTCAATGACAGAAATAAAAGAACGGAAATAGTTATAATTCAAAACAACAAACGAGATTAGATGTGTAGGTTCCAATTATTAATACGATGCCCCCATGCCATTATAACAAAAGCCATCTAGCAACTGCCGTTGCACGCGATCTTTAACCCCTCTTAACCAAAGACGTAACCAACTCTGCTCCCATCTATATTTGTATACAAATGACATTCTTTGGTCTCGTAAAAGTTCAACCACGCTTTCGCCCACCTGCACCGTAAGGAGACCCGGTTATGACTCCACCTCTACTTAATATTCACTCAAATTTAAAATCACTTCCGGAATACTATACACTTCGATAACATTCGTAATTTGCGTCCACCACGGTCCGATTCACTTCTTTGGACGAGCAATTAGACACACCACATGTTCACTTCACCACAACAAACGAACATTGGCTGAAAAGCGCCGGATGTAGACAAAGTATTGGGTAAAGTTGCAGCAGAAGAGTTGTAACACCATCTCCTCTTGTTCGCTTTATCAAACGCGTAATTAAAAAATTCCACCGAACAACTCATCCCAAACAACGTATACTGCAGGATTAATCAAATACAAAATGGGTTAAATGCATTACTCATTATATATAGCACTTGTTAAATGGCATCTTGTCAAACCTGTCAACTACCTTGAAATATTTGAAGCGACGCAACCACGAGTTTATTTTTCTCTTAAAATAGAAATCAAATAACTGGATATAGACGATTCAATAACTTTGAACAAATATTGAAAAAGTTGCAACCAAAAATTGTATCTGTCACCTTTCATCACCTTCAACTTCTAGAAAGATTTAGCCGACAGATACATGGTAAAAAAAAAAGTTGCTTTTGGAAATATTGCACAACCCAATTCGTCTATCAAACACCTAGACATCGCTTTAATATCAAAATAATCCAAAAAATGATAATAACATTAAAAAACGATTTTCTTTACTTTAATTGTAAAATTCTGTGTAGAAAATCGACATTAACTTTGAGGTCAAATTCAATTTGTAAGAGGTAAAATAAAATAAACTCCTGTTAGATAAATCAACAAAAATATAGTCTGATAGTGATAACCTTCCAAAACAACGTTTTGATCTTTAAACCTGTTTCTTGTTGTCCTTTGTCCCTTTTCATCAGATAACCAGAATCATCCACAACACATCATTATAACACATAATGCACAGTAAAATTTTCAGAGAACTTCTCCGTCGCATTTTAATCCCATTTACAGCGTTAAGTTTTCATTACTGAAGGTATAAAGCGGTAATAAAGTCATCAAATTGCTAATTAGATAAGAGAATAAATCAAATATCCTCCTACGTGACTTTAAAGTATAATTTTATATTAAAAAGTTTGTCTACAGTTAATAAGTTTGTGTTATAAATCGTTTCATTGAAATTTAAACTTTGAAATCGATAAAATTTTACAATACATCGAAGACGATTTAAATACAAATTTTGTAGATTTCAAAGTTCTAGTTTTTACAAGAAAAAAAGAGACATTATGTTTCTTTGCAAAAACAAATCTTAATCCATAATGACAAATTTGAAATTAAAAACATTTTTCTACTTAATAAATAAAATTTAAAAACCATAGGCGCTAAGCCTGTCAGAAGTCCTAGACGAATGGGAAATGAGAACCATTGGCAAAGAAAATTGTAATCAGAAGACAAAGCAAGCAAGAAAGAAAACTTAAGTCGAAGTGACAGGTTTATTGAAAGAAAAATAATTCGCAATGACATTCAACAACGCCCAGGCCATTAAATTAAAAAAAAAAACAGTTCATTTGTTCCTGGAGAACCAAGTTCAAGCAACAAATTGCAACTAGTCAATAAGCAGAGGTACTTAATTAATTAATCACATTTTCTAATCAAATTTAATATATTTCCATTCCGAAAAAATATCTGGTCTCATCGATCGCAATGACAGTTGATTTGCGAGCAGAAAAGACATCTTTCTTCTTCATCAAATACGGCAACCTTTTCATTATGTGGCTTCTCAATTTTTCACGAGCAACAAAATAATTGGACAGCGATGGGCTCGAGAATTAATTACAAAGTAATTCTGCGACATCAAATTCGGCGCGCTTTGCGTGTCCCAAGGTGACAACTACAACCCTTGCTAATGACTCAACAGTGCGCGTTCAATTTCATGTTAAACGTGCTCATTAACATTGCGTCGAGAGTCCAATTTGCATAAGATGAGGCAGCCACGACTACGACTTAAGACAAATCCACATTCATAATTACTAAAACTCATTCGCGTATGCTTTTTTCGCAACTCGTGTTTAGCAGCAAAGCTTCACTCGAGGCGGAGCTTTTCACCCTTAGCTTTTATTCACTCGCAAATGATGGATGGCTGCCTCCTTCTGCTCTCATTAATCAAATACTGGCGTACAAATGAATATAAATTGTTAGTTGCACGGCCTTATCAGATGACTAGGTCGACTCCACTCAAAACTTTTCCCCCTCCATAAAATTCAATCAATATTCACATACAAAAAAAAACTCATTTTCTCCTCTGCTTCTTCTTCTACTAACAGACCTACGCTTAAATACAATTTGATATTCCTTTACATTTTTTATTTTCCTTTAAGATGTTAAAAAAAACGGTTTTATAATGCAATAAATCGGTTTTATGAGGTTAAGATAAAAAAAATTATACTTGTAAAAGTCTAAATTCGGTTTTAAAAAAAAGGAATTTCATTCTTTATTCAACCACACCTGATATCGATTTTCACTCTCAACTTTAAATCAATTACCGTCACCATATAAAACTCGTGCAATTGCGTTCACAAATTTGGACCTTTTTTCCATACTTTTCCCTCCCGCAGTCACCATTTGAGCTGATTGTGTGGCAAAGAAATCTTCTTGTCTCTATAATTGAGGCTTAAGGGCAGATTTTCCTTGTTAGTGCGTCTGTCAAGGCGTTAATCTACTAAATACAAGCTGTCCGCGGCTTTGCCAGCACGAATTAACCCAGTCTCATCAATGGCTTTTTATATAAAACTCCCCTCTTTCTTTAAACCCATCTCCTCCTGGCCCCACCCCAATTCCCAAAAACCTTTCAATCCAAAATCTCACCATTCACTTTTTTTCTCACATCCAATATTAATACTTTGGATGACGAACTAAAACGCTTAAGATACAAAAAAAAATCGATTTCTAACAAAATAATGCGAAGCAATTTTTGTGAGAAAACCCCAAACGAGATGTATTTTACGGCGAAAATTTATTTAACATATCATTTTAGCATAAAGTTTCAATAAACATAAGCCTTAATTTTGCTATTAACTGTTTGTCATGCTCTTTAAAGCCAAATTATACAATAAGCAAAAGCCGATAGATTTTCCCAACGTTTGCATCGTTAAGTATTTAGAATTACTAATTATTTGAACGAAATTAAAGACTAAAAGTCGATAATGCGAGTAGGTTTTAATTTGATGTTTATCCAGCATAAACGAAGGCGTGACACGAAACGTCTTTGCACCACGCCTCTTAAAACCATTTGGTAATCTGTTATTGGACTCGCGCCTCACGTATTCAGCACACCAAGCAAACAAAGGGAGGCGAACGAAAAAAAGTGTTTGCACACACGAGAATTTCCCCTCATTTTGGATCAAGGAAAGTAATCGTTCGAGTTAATGTGTCCACCGATTAAATCTACAAATTCAGCTCACATGCGAGGGCCAAGAAAAAAACAAAAAACCGGAAATAACGAACTTAAGGCTTCGGTCAGTGCACTGTGATGCCACAGGTAGTCCGACTACACAGAAAGTCTCAATCATGTTGGTTGTGGGCACCCTGGGGATTGAGAACTGACCACTAGTCCAAAGTTGATGAAGAAAATAATCCGTTCCTTTCTTTACGGCGTTGCTAATGGCGCACGTGGCCGACCACTCATCACTCCCCCGTGAAGATCAAGATTGATGGCTCGTCTAAGTCTTAACGATGCCCATGGTGATGGAACGTTGTAAAGTGAAACGTATGCGTTCTTTGGTCCTTTAATGTTGACCATCAGTAATGGTAGAAAAAAAATTCTCAGGTGATACAAGTCGAGGTTAGTTGATGAATACATGTTACCGAGTCTCAACACGTAGTAAAAGTCCTCATTAACAAAGTCGTTAAGCGAAACTATTGCCAAATGCCGTATTCGAGCGAATTGATTGTGATGAGGTTCCGCTACTACTGACCGATAACTAATTTGAACCATTAACGTAGAACTCGCAATTTCGCTTTAACCCATTTATTGCGCGAAAATGCGAAAAAGAAAAATTTTAAAAACTAAATGAAAAATGTACGCAAAAGTTGTAAATTACGTACGAAAACTTTGCACTTTGGTCTATTAAAGTCAAGACGGACTATGCGCGATAATACCTACGTCGGCGTCCATCAATTAAGTGCCGTAAATTTGGCGATGAGAGCGCAGCGCACATTAATCTCAGGATAACGGAGCCCATTTTATTTTATGAGTGCATTTTTTCTAACATTCAATGCCTAATCGAAATTCATAAATCAAGGAGTTTTCCGGCTGATGACAAATCCTATATACTTCTCGTAAATTATTCTCGACACCGCTCACTATAAACTTACATTATAAACATCAACAAATAGATATAACTAAAAATAATTATTTATTCAATTCGCTGAAACAACAAAATAAAACAAAAAACTCAGCATAGGGTCCATCTTGAATAATAATATCAATCAAACCATATAACACTAAATATCGCAAATAATCCTATTAAAACTCATGAAATGACATACGTGACCAATTAATCCATTACTTTTTCAATTGGACGAGCGTTAAACGCTATTATCAACATAATTATTTTAATAGACAACATGCTATTGCATTATCTGTATATAATGAATGTGGATTTGTGGAATATTGGGCAGGAAAGGGAAAATGAGTTAATCATCATCACGCATGCGTTATGACGATAAGAACAAATAATCCCTTCATCAGTCAATTCGTCAAGAGCATGAGTGGACTAAGGATCAAAGCTGACGCACGAGTGATTGAAAAGCGGATATCGATGATCAGAAGAGCGGCCTCCTGTTTGCTGGTGGGGATGGAGAGGAGAAAGGGAGGGATCTCGTGCACATTCTAATTTGTCATCTTCACTCATTACGGCCCAGGGGGATTCCATCCAAATAACCCGCTATCGATTCCCTTCATCTATTGGGAATGATCCAATCCAATATCTAAGTTGGGGTAGACGCAGTCAGGTTCTACACAATTACACAATTCGATAAAAAATACTTGAAGACTTTTTTTCGTAAGACATACTTTGGTGAACTTTTTTTAATAAATTGCAAAATAAAAAACAGCTGAGAAAACTTAGCTCTCTCCCCTCTCCCTTCTGCACCCCACTTCCTTCATTCTGCTTTGCACATTTTGTATGCGTTTTGCTCACGAGTCGATTAAGTGCAAAGCAAACGACGGTCTTCCTATGAATATGCACAGTCGGCAATTAAACGTGGAGAAAGCATCTAATGCATATGCTCGATTCATGCGAATGAAAATTGTTAACAATAATTTCTACATCTAGTTTTAACTTATAAAAAGTTTTATAAAATAATAATAAAAATAGCAAAATAAAACGAGTGATCTGTTTTGGTCAAGATGAAATGTAAGTGACATTTCAAAGTCCAAAACTGCTCAATCCGCCCACTCAAGCATTGCTATAAAGTTGACGACTTGGCGCAGACATTTGCTAATGAAATCACATAACGGAGCACTCGCTGGATTAAACCTTCTTCCCACAGGAATACTGAGTCGCAGTTTAATTCCAAAACGACTCCGTCCTCTTAACAACTAAATCTAAAAACCTGATGGTTCATATTAAAACTGAAAAATTGCGCATACAACTGCTATTTATTTTCCAAAAATCAATAAAGAAATTGCCAAACTCTAACATATTTGATTTGCGATCGAACACATTGTTGGAATTGCAAAGGGGATTATGAAAAATTGTTTTACTGAATATTCAAATCAATGACTATTTGTTGCGAGCAATGTATAATCTCATTAAAATGGATAAGATTAAATTCCAATGCGACCGAAACAGAATAAAACTACAGCTTTTTCTTTCAGGAAAGAGTAGTCAGGAAACGCGAGAAAAAGTAATTTATACTACGACACGGTAAAATTCTTTTATTTCATTTTATTTTTTATTTTCTTAAAAAAAGTAAAGATTATCACAAGGGGTTTAATGATGCGAACGATGCCGCAAAAAAAGTTCTTGTTTTGCACTACATAAATCTTCAAAAAAAAAAAAAATCTTGTGATAAAAAGAGAAATTCGAACTCTTTCTCAAACTGAATTACAAGTGGAGGCATGACAACGACACGTTCTATTTTTAAGTGCTTGACGACGACCTTTTCCAGTAATTACAAAACAAGCAAATCCTAATTAAAATCTCATTTCATTTGAAAAAATTTCCATTAATTAAAAAAATATCATATTTCGCTATTCACCAAAAAAAGTCAATAAATTAATATCAAAAAGAAAAAAGGACAAAAAAATATCATTTGATACCGACTACAGCACATCTAATTACATATCGGATGAATTCCTCCCAATCATGGACGACCCGTGTCCTTAGGGAACCGTAGAGAGAATCGTGCGCTAAGGCTCTTTGATGGTGAACTCGTAAGAAGAAGAAAGAAGCAAGTTACTGAAGAGGATTCGAAAAATCTCAAAGGAAAGACAGGGCCAATGCACCTGATAAATGGGGCTTTTCTCATCAACTCATCAATTTATTTCCCTGGAATCAAACTTTCAAATTCAAAATTGCAACTTTTTTGTCAAACTTTTTCCCTCGATACCGCAGAAAGGCCCATCTAATCTTTAAGCAAAAATGCAGCAATGAGTACCATCATTTTGATCCATAAAAAGCGATCGCATGCACAGCGCAAAACGGGGGTAATTCGATGCGTCAGTCGCCCGTGTGCCCATTATTGGTTTCCATCACACCTTCGAATCACGAAGGCACAAGAGTGAATCTGCGTGCGCCTATTTCATTTCCATGGAAACGACAACCGGAGATTTGGCCACTGAGCATCGTCATGGCAACGTTTCTACCACGTGGATATTGCTCGCTTTGCTCCGCCAATTTTTTTTTCTTTCCCACTCTCGGCCACAAATTTTGAGCGCAGTCACAAGGACACTGTGAAAGATGCTAGTGGTGCGAGTGGAAAGGGGCCACGAGGGCAATCGCAGAGCAGCAAAAATATATTCGAGAAAAAAAAATAAAAGAACTACATCTTTTGCCTACATATATAAACCAACTGATTCATAACAAGCGACGGTTCCGAACAAACTGTCATAACAAGTCGGGAAATTTATTTGCGCGAAATTGAAATCACGCGCGTGGTAATAAAGATGGCAATAAAAACGAACAAATCCAGCCGAACCAACAGCTCAACTAAAATTTTTTTCTTCTTTCCTTTCTGAAAAACAACGAGTTACAACCCGCACAAACGATACTAATCTTACACCGTATCAGGATTAACAACTTATTTAGATACAAACTCGATTTCGGCCCTTATCAACAACAATAGAAAAAGAAAAAACATCCAATTACAAACAAACAAAAAAAGAAGTGAAAAAAAATGCATCCGCGCTGCAAATTAGAAAAAAATAAAAGAAAAGAAAAGAAACAAGGGCTTTGATTCAATAAAACTGCTCGTCACATCCTAATTGCGAAGCGTAAAGGTAGGGGGTGATTCAACCAATCTAAGCATTCTTTGCAAGACTCAATTAAGTGCAAGAGATGTATCATTTACGTCACTGGCGAATAGAGAAAAGCTGGGTAAAGCGAATCGATCGCCGATAGAATGATGAGTTCGTCTGCACTGAACCGTGCACAATGCAGAATGTGATGGAGGGAGTGGGAAACGGAGGGCGCGTGATCGCTGAAAACGCAAGTCCAACTCTATTCCAGCCTTCATACATCAAGTTCGTCATTGGGGCAGCGACTCCGAAATGACACGAGCGAGGTTGGATCGAGGGCGACTCGGGGGCTCCACGGGGTTATACAGAGTCGTGTGGGTATCCCGAGTCCAAAGGTCATTCCGGACATCCAATCAGATCGCAGATTGAATTTAAAGCACTATGTCATCAGAGATGAAAGGTGGAATCCTTGAAACAGACAAGTCGGATGCCCAAACAATCAATCCAACAATTGAAAATGAAGAGTCAAAACGAGATTGAGACGAGTCTTATTTTCGCTTTAACAACCATTTGAAAAAAAAAAGGAAATTAGACGGTCATTAATAAATCAACGGTTTCGTGCGGAGTCCCGATGCTCGGCAAAGGAAACACAAGCGATGAAAACGAGATCTAGCTCATCGAGTAAATAAAAAAATCATAACATTTCATTTTTCTGCTCGTCACACGAGGTATTACTCGAAAACACAATTGCTATCGTAAAAGGTTTTCCACTCCATCTCTTAAAATGGCGAATAAATAATTTAAACGCACATTTTTTCCCTCTCCCCACATCCATTTCTACACCACGTTCGGCTTATCTCCAAGTATCAATTCTTCGTCTCTCTCTCTCTCTCCCTCTGTGCTTTTCTCTATCGATGATTTTTCATCGTTTTCCACACCCACGTCAATTTCCCGTCCGTTTTTGGTGATTAATTACTTTTTACTCGATAGAAATAATAGGCTAGTAAAAACAGAGTTATTTTTAGAATACCGATAAAAGATTACGAAGAGAGAAACGAATTCGAAATCTAGATGCAGAACGCGCTTTGGCCGCCATTCCCATTTGCTGCTTCGCCGTGGCAAGACCACAACGCGCGAAAGGCATGGCATACAAATGGTAGCACTTGTCAGTGAATCACTATTAAAAGCATCAGGGAATGATAGAAGGCTTCATCAAAACGTCGGGATTGTATATTTATTAGGGATGGGAGCGGGCCACCAATCCATTGGGCGAACGCACGATGCAATCTCACATGCAAATGGCACCGACGCGAGCGCGCAATATCATGCCGATGCCAGTTTTTTGTTCCACACCTGATGGAGTTGCCAATTGTGGCAGTTGACGGCACAAAAGAGGACTGAGAAACGGAGCGAAAGAGCGAAATAAGGCGAAAGGAGAGGACGGAAGGCGCAGAAGATTGCGGAAAATGGGAGAGGGTTGGCAAAAGAGACATATATAAACTTCTAAGCAAGAAAAGCACGCCAAAGATACGACCGTTCTTGGCCAAGAGATAGCCCACAGAGCCCGGGTGGTCTATAAAATGCTCTCTCCCCCTACCAAAGGTGTCTCAAATGCTCTCTATGAAATATTTGTCCGATAAAAAGCAACTGGCCCCAACTGCTAAAGAGACATCACGGAGAGAAAAAGATTTTCGCACACATCACGTTAAGAGAGAAGAGAAATAAAGTAAAAGTGGGAAGAAAAAAAATTGATTGAAGAAAGTGGAGGAGATTGAAAATGGGGGTTTTTAAGGTGGAATAAAGTTTTAAAAAATGGCAGGAGGGTTAAGTGAGACGAAGAAAGCGGAAAGCAAAAAGAAAAACTTTCCCCTCTTGTCACAATTTTGCATGCAATACATCATACGAGAGTTGCGCACGCGCAAAAAATGTATTATTATTTGATTAAAAAAATTGGCTTGCACTTAGGCTATTCACTCAAAGACATTTCTAATAAAAAATTCCATTAGTAACGGCGTCTTTGCAAGATTTTCAATCAACTGGCAAGAAAATGCAATTAATCTTTATACTTGAATGAATATAAATTGTTTTTATGTGTTTATAAAAAAAAAATTTATAATTTTTTATACTAATTTTAATTTTTTTTTTTAAATAAATTTAGAAAAAAATAAAAATAAAAAACATTTCTTACTAAAACAATTTTCTATGTGATATTGCAATTTTCTGACTTCCTCAATCGCACCTTGCAAGACCCGAGAATAAAATGTCTTATCTTTGATTCGCGCGTTTCCTTTTTATCCACTTTGTTTCCAATTGAAAACGGTGGTGTCCATACATCACATCTCCTGCCCAACAATTTTAACGTCATTCATTCGCTGTTTCCTGCTAAAAAGGAAGAGCCGCAGGAGCTACAAATGCACTACTGTCATTGCCACCGACAGAGACCTTTTAAACAGCAAAATGAATTTGCTTCTTTCAATGGATTTAGAAAACTAAAATTATGTTAGCAAAAATAGATTTAACTAACTAAAACTTCCAAGTGTAGATAGGAAATTTAATGAGAGTTGATGTCAAGACTAATTTGGAATGAGTGCCATCTGTGGCTGAATTGAACTGTACCAATGAAGGCATTTTCATTGTGTTGCCTCTCTTTTCAATAAGTTCTTCCTTCGCCCGTTCCATTCAATTGGCGAGTGAAAACGCCTTTAATTTTCCTCAAACTCTTCTCATTCCGTTCCCTTATCCTTTATTCCTTGCACTTTCAATATGGCGCCCATTTTCTGATTAGTTTCTTTTTCTCCTACCTTTGTGTCGTCGCTGTGAATTTAGAATTTCGACTTGCCTCCGAAATTTGCACATTTATTGTCCATCAAGACGAATTCGAGTGTAACCCGTATACAAGATTAATTCGAACATAACTTAAATTGCTCAAACTCCTGCAATTTTTCATTGAAATTCTCGCCAACTGTTTGCTCGAAAGAAAAATCCATACGAAGCAGCTGCATCAGTTACAACTCGGATAATTAGAGCAATACGTAAATCGAAATAAAAAGAAATATTGAACAAAAGTTTGATTTCGGCATTTAAAAATCTCAAACAACAACAACAATTAACACAATGCAAGAAATAAACACGTGACTTATTTTATTATTTATTCTTCGCTCGTTTCAGCAGCAATGAAAAGCTGATTGATATAAAAAAATGAGAGGGAAAAGCGGGCATTTAAACATCTTTTGGCACGTGATGAACCATTGGATAACACTTTGAAACTACTTGGTACACTGTTTGAATGGGCAACTCTTTGCTGTTTCTCCGAGTGAAAAAGAAGCACGCAGACATGATCGCCTATAAACCCTTTATGGACGCCAGTTCCTTTTTCTAAGTGGTTTGCTTCGGCAGAATTAACAAGTAACGGCAGTAATATCAGCTTTTTATTCCAGTTGCAACAAAAAAAGCTTTCTATAGTTAGTAGCAGCAAGCAGAAGTTGCAAGTATCTGCAATCCATAAAGAAATTGTATACACCTAACAATCGATGTTAGGTTTTTTAAGTGCAGATGTGTTGAGCCATCAAATTGTCTGTTCCAACTCCACTAACGAACCCACGAATCCCTTCCCTTCCACTCTTGCCGCCAATTACATTTGCAATAAGTTTACACTGCACAATTAACAAAACCAAACGAATTTTTATTTTTCTCCTTTTAAATTTATCATTAACAAAGTTTCAAGAAGTTCAAGTCTTTCGGCTCATTTGCTTGTTGAAGTAGTAGTAGAAAAATGTGAGTAGTGATAAATTCCATTGGGCTCGTGCCTTACATAATCTACTTCTATAATCAAAAGAACATTCCTTTTGCCTTCTCCTTCTTCATCTTGCCACACAGTTAACGTTGGTTCTGCCTTCTGCACTCATAAATCAAGCGACAAAAGATGCCCGTGACAGTGCTATAGTAGTGAAGTGGCATTTATTCAACTCGATGCCAACTTTTTCTTTAAACATGAAAAAAAAATGTGCAAAGGGGGAGAGTAAAGCTGCATCAACACTTGTCATTTATTGTAAAAAGGTTTCGAGAAAAGTTCGTAAATGAGCAGCAGCATTATGCTTTTCAGAAATGCATTACATTAGTAATATTTGTCCATTAGCAAAAAGTAAATAAACTTCATATAAACCTTTAAAATTCTCCCAACTAGCTATAATAAATAAATAAATAAATAAATAAATAAATAAATAAATAAATAAAATATAGTAATAAAAGCTCGAGTTTAATAGTCATTAGAAACAAGGGGAAAATGTAATGAGTATTATACCTTGTAAAGAAAGCAAAAAAAAGATCAAAAGTAAGAAAAATGAAATCTCTCGAGATGAGAAAGATGAGACTTATACAGTACACTTCTCTCTTTCCTATGGGTTTTGCTTGCAATAGTAAAGATTTATTATGGGACCGACCAAGACGTTTCTTTGTTTGGCTCGAGGGAAGGAGGTAGATTTTAGCGACGAAAGTCGATTCGGGGGCCTTCACATTTATAACTGGCGCATCCAAACAAAACCGAAAAACAACGAAGACGTGCTCTTCTTGTTCTTTAGAATATCAACTTGCAAATTGGCAACCCCTCGTTTTGCACTCGTCTCCCCTTCACTTCCTCTCTTTTGGCCTTTCGCAAGCGAGCGAATTCGGATCTAATAAATTTGGACGCATCTCGGGTACTTTTCTCCGCATTTGCAATATTCAACCGTTTGCTCGAGTCTCACCCTCGCCCTACTCCCTTCTCTCGGTTTAACTTTTCTTCTTTCTTCTTCGTCGAGATACGAGCTATCGACCACATTTGCTCACACGCCAAACAGATTTCCGGAACAATTTGTTTAACAATTTTGCTCACAATGACAAATGGAGTGTTCGTCTCCTTGAAACGAATATTTGATAGACCACTAAACATTTTTTTCCAAATGGAAACGAATTTACAGCGAGACTAACGGCCCAAGCGAACAAGCAACGAGATAAAACATAAGAACAATGAAAAAAGTAAAAAAGAAAGACTAAAATGAGGAAGGAGGGAATAAGAAAAGCGAAAAGAAACGTTCAATAAGACGAAGGAAAATTCCAACCCAACAAAAACAGAGAAAAAAATCGACAACTTTGATGGAATTTCATCACAATAAACACTGGTTTACGATGACGGCACGAAAAAAAGTCTTAGGCTATCAGCACCTATTCGAAGTTGGGAAAAATAAATAAAGAAAAACAAAAAATGGGCGGATACATGTCGTTGAAATATTGGGCACTTTAAAAATAGAAAAGCAAAGCGTAAATTTAACGCTGCAATCAATCAAACAATTATTTATTGCACCTTAATTATGCGAAAAATTAATGCTGTCTCTAGAGGCTACTAGACATCATTGGGTCTCGTCATTATGAGGCTCGAGGCATGATTTAAGGCCCTTACTCGAAGCAAGTAATCCAAATCAAAATCTCGAAATTTATGGCAGGATCCGCCAACTGGAAAAGTCCAATAAATCTGAAGTCAGTTCGTCATTATGAACTCCGCACGATTGGCCCCAGGGACGAATCAATGACCAATCAACGCTAACTTTTACTTTTTTATTTTCTAAAAATATTTTATGAATTCTATAAATCCACTAAAGCTATTCGCTAAACAACAAAAAAATAATCCAATTTAAACTGATCGAAACTACTTTTCACCAAACCAAAAATTCATCTCTTTTCTATGTTTGAATTTGAAAAAAAAATTGAAAAATAATACCGCAATCAATCCAGAAGCAAAGACGATGGAGTCGGCTAAAGTCGGCAGATTCGAGCGAAATCCTCACGCAACTGCAAACCCAGCCATCAACTTATACTCCCAGTGGTCATCCCAAAGGGCAAGCGCTGAGGCGGGCACACGCACCAATAAATTACACTCTTCCATGTGAGAAGCGGCGCGAGGGGGAGCCACAAGCGAGTCAGGAACCCGTGTTTCCATCATGGCAACCGAGTCTATCGCTGTTTGTTTTCGTGATGAATGGGAGTAGCGTCTTATAATGAAACGATCATGCTTGGCAAAGAATAATGACTATTAAAGTACACG
>JAQFZU010000325.1:0-31315 GCA_034696185.1 Henia vesuviana | reverse complement strand
ATTTATAACGAAAACCTCGGAATAACGAATTGTTTCAAATCTATTGCAATAACGATTTATTGTAACCATTACTTTAAAATCTGTTTAAATTTAACAAAACTAATTAAAATACAAGTTTTTGTATTTTAAAATATCTCAAAAACCCCTTTCGCATCCATTATTTTTTTTACTATTTATGACTTGTAAATGTGTTAAATTATTCAATTCTACTTTCATTTTCAAACAAATAAAATTAGCATTGCTATCTTTATGAACCAGCAATTAACCATTACCGTAATCTATTATTACATCAATAAAACGCAGATAATTTGCATAATCCATCGCCCAAAGGTGACTTTAACGGAAGAAGGCCAAAGTGAAGGACATATTTGATCTCATCAACAATAAAAACCGGTTACTATTTCTTTTTTATCTTACATCACTTCACCAATTGATTTCCACGAACTCATCCGATAATACAAAAATTTCCATCAAAAACTTAATTAAAGAATTCACTAGCATCTGATAAATATAAATCAACAATTTCCCACCCTAATTACGCAAAACTCTGTAAATCAATAAAAATAAAAAAATAAAATTAAAAATTGGTGTTGCAAATGTAATTTAAGCAAAGAAAATAGCCAACCTCCCAATACTAGACCCAATGTCATTGCATCCCACATGAACACCATAATCACGAAGTAAATCAAAGGTTCAACAGTTACAACTCCACCAATTCATTAAGTGGAAACGCACCTGCCCACACACTAAGCTCATCATTGGGTCCGGCTGCGACCAAAATCCACGGGCCATGGGAAGGGAAGGGAAAGGAAAAAAGAGAGAGAGAGAGGCAGGGTCACCTTAACATTTCATGCACCTTGACAGGTAAATTATAGCTCTTGTGCACGAAAGCATCACGATCATGGCGCATTGTCCGACTGATGGCCATAACTGGGAGCCCTCGGAGCATTGTGGGTAATGTCCACCCCCTTTTGCCAAAACGTTGCAAAGGTTAATGAAAAGTGCGCCTCGCTCTGATGTATTTATGCGCGACACCTGTTCTCCCATTGGTGCCTTTGACACAATTAATTGACTTTAATTACTGGGTGTAAATGTAAATGAGTTTAAGGGGAATGGGAAGAAGGAAAATTTTTTTTTCTTTTAACATTAATTCCCCTCAGGTCTTGGGTGGAGGTGGATCAAAAGGGGTGGTCATAGTTTATGATTTTTTTGTAGGAATTTTTAAAAATTTTTATTTTTTCTTCACCAATCACAAGTGTATGGAATTTTTAGTAGGTGATATTTATACCTGAAGTTTGGATTACATAGTGAGGTAAGAGGAGGAGTTGAAGTTTTGAGGAAAACAAGCTTTTTTCTGAAGGGAAATAGTTACATTCCTTAAAGTTTGGGAAAATAAAAAACCATGTGATTATAGGCTGAATTCGATGGTAGCAATTGGTAGTGGTTAAAAGTTGAAATTTTAACAAGTTGGGAAAGTTTTACTATTAGTTTGTTGTTGTTGTAAATAAATATAAAAATAATAATACATAATTTCAAGGAATTTTCTAATCAATTCGATTGGGAAACTTTAATTCAATTAATATGATTAAATTGTTGAATTCCAATTCAAATCGTCATTGAAGTAATCACGTGTTAAAATCCAAAATAATCAATCACTCTTCGCATTATATCAAATAATTTTCAAAATTCATATTTAATAGAAATTCATTATAAACTTTTTATTATTAATTTTTTTTCCTTTTCAATGTGTGGTCAACACGTCTATTGACTGACAGAACTATTCTTTTCACTGTATAATAGAAAATACTGTTTATACCCGCCTTTTCCCGATATAGATTTTTCAACTACTCACTCAAGACCTTAATTACGGGAGTAAAAAAATAAAAAAAAATTGTAATTTAAAAAGAAAAATCAATCATATAATATAAAGATACTACACGTACCATCTGCAAAAATCTCCAAGTTTAGACAAGTATAATAAGACTCGAAAGATAAATTGAAAATTATTATTTTTAATTTCTTTTTAAAAAAAAATATAAACAAAAGACTGTCAAATTATACATAAATGGCCATTTTATCTTTCTCAAGGATAATTTTTGTAATATTAAAAAAAAATACTAAATTCCGACAGTTAAAAACACATTTTTTCTCAAGTCCATGGACCCGGATCTGCAACACGTCAATTTTCATTTAATTAGACTCTGCTTTTTGAAGCAAATTACTCTGTCTTTTGTCTCCAATCAAGATCGTAAACCAAAAGAAAAAACAGTGGAATAATTGAGAGAAAAAATAGAGAAACCGGTACAAGTTTTTATCTTGTAAGTTTATGTATATAATGAGTAGTTTTCAAGTAAATTTTAATCTCGTAATCCTCGTGAAGCGAGTGTTTTTTGGAAAAGCAACGTGTGCGTTTTCATGTTTCTTCATTTCTTTTTTTTTGTTCTCTCTACGTCGCTTTAATCACAATTTATATTTTTTTATACGATTATTTACATCGCTTATGCGTGTGCAATATCGTAAATCTCACTTTTTTGACTCCATCTCGTGCCCATTTTAGCAATTTCTAAAATTAAATACCTTAACTTAGCATTGCTTATCCGCATAATATTAAAAAAGTAATAAAAAACCTCATTTGCAATTTTAAAAATTATGTAAATATTAAGTATTCATTTACAGTAGAATTTTTAAATATTATAAATTATAATTTGGAATTTTTAAAAAATAAATTAAATTTTAAATTTTTTTTTTTTAAATTTCAATTTATTATTATCCCTACTTAGTCAGTTTTTTATTGAAGTAATTTTCTTACCCCTAAAAAACACCTGGTGTGGTCTTTTAAAACTGTTTAAATTAGATTCATAAACCAATCTTTATAATAACTCTTAAATGGCAAAACCAAAATTTATTATATTTTATTACTTTGACAAAAGGTTTTTAATTTATTTTATAAATTTATCTCACTTTAAAAATATAATTTAACATTTAAAATTACATTCCAATATCAATTAAAACCCTCATTTTCTTTTTAACTTAAAATTTAAAAAAAAAACAATTTAATAATTATCATCCACAACAAACTCACAATTAGAACATTTTCAAAAACTTTGCGTGCTACTATATTAAAAATAACAATACAAAGTTCCTATAATCCTTTTATTCTAAAAAAAAAAAGATTATAATAATAATAATAAAAAGAAAATAGAATTGAATATTTTTTTTATTTCACAACTGCTCAATCAAGTGGCTTAAATAGAAATTTACACACAATCATTTCATGCATGATTGATGTGTAATTTTTTTTATTTTTTCCATCTTCACATTGTCTCATTCTTAAAAAAAATCATTCAGGTGTTGTGTGTATCGCATCAAACACCCAATTTCATTAGTCACTCATTTTTCCTATTTTTTTCCATCTCGCAAATCACGATTTGTTCAATCACGAAATTAGGCTAACCACGATTCAATTTCACTTTGAAATGGTTTAAAGCAATTATTGAGTAAAAATCGTGTTTTATGCCAACTCCCACATATCGAAAATCAATTTTTATAAAATTCAAAACAATCCCACATCATTTTCCTATTTCTCAATAACGCGTTGCCCATGAAGCAATAAAGAATCCAGTCATGATTTAACATTTAAAGAATGAATAAATTGGTTTTCGATTTTTATGGAATCGTGAATGAATTGCCATTGAATAATTTCATCAAATCAACTACAGATGGCGAGCCAATCAACTCGTACGAGATGAGAAACTGAGAAAAAAGGTCATGGAAATGAGTAGAGTAAATATACAAACGGACAGGAATAGATTTATTACTGCTGAGGGAAAGAAATAAAATGAAAAAGCAAAGAAAAAGTGAGGGGAAATGAAATAAACAAACACAAAAGAAAATCACAAAAAAGATGCTATAAATTCAATGCTTATATACTCGAGTTAAAAAAAAATTCTTAATTTATTCTATAATTAAACCTCGCAAATTTAAATTATTTTTTTTTACCCTTGATTCATCGGTCTTTTAACACTGGACAAATAAACATGTAACAATTTACACTGAGATAAAAAAAATAAAACACTTAAAAAAATTGACCTTCTTAAAATTCATTAAAAATATCATGACATGGCAGAAATCTAAATGAAATTTGATTTTACAATATTTCCCCCACATAAAAAAATTTAAAAAAAAAAATTCAAAGAACCCCACATTGTTTTTTAATTTGCTTCATTTTCCACTCAATTAACTTTACCCATAGAAAAACAAGTAGAAAAAAATTAATCCCCACCCCCTATCCAATTAACAAAAAATTACTAGTTTCATTTTTACAATATGTCAGATATCTCAAAATTCGAGACAGGAGAGAGAGAGAGAGCATCTCATAACACACCTTTTGATTTGCTTAATGGGGAAACCATCAAATTGCATTAACTCCCAAACCCCCCCACAAATTTTTTTTATATTTCCTTCGTCAATTTTTAAAATATTAAAAAGAGTCTGCAAAGTCCAAATTTTCTCTGCTCAGTGGCTATTTATATATGAAAATGTCGCTACACAAATTCTAATTTGACAGTTGACTAATGAGAAACGACACCCGGCGCCCTCTGACGTGGATCTGCCCATGGTAATTGTCCATTAAAACGTCTTTTATGAAGTTGTCTGCTGCTCGTGTGACAGCCATCCCTTTAAAACCCATCCTTCCCACCCCCACAGAAATTAAGACATATTACACAATGTCTCGCGTAACTGCATTAACTGGGCTCCTCGACTTGTAAAAATTTAATGAAATTTCAAAACCATTGCGCGAAAAATTCCAATCCTTATTAAGTTATTTCCTTCATTAGTTCCTGCCCAGCTCGTATAGAGATCCACATTACCCACTGTTGGTGACAAGAAACATTTCCCCACTCCCACTCCCAACATCCCATTATAATTTTTTCTAACCCTAAATTCCCCCACCCACACTGACTTTAATTACCCCCTCCCATACTTTTTCCCAAATTACCCTTTCTCTACACATTTCCAACGGAGCCGGTAAATCTAATAAAAGGGAGAAAAATCTAACCCTTTTTTTATAACCCTTTTATCACGAATTTCCAGAGGGGCTAGAAAAATTTTTTTTCACACGGGTTTAGAAAATTAAAAAAATGGCCAGTAAAAATGAGGGGGTTTTAAAAAAATTTTTTTAAAGAAGCAAAACGGTCGTTTAGCTCGAAGAACAGCTTCTGTTAAAAAGTAGTGTTTAGTATATAATTTGTGGGAAAACGCACGTAATTTTGGGTTGAATCTTGTTTTTGAGAGGGAAAGTCTCGAGCCCACAGGGTGGAGTTGGACAACAAGGAAGGCAGTGTTTTGGATGGGCATAGTTATTAGGGTTTTAAAAAGGGAGGGGTTGGGGACGAGGAATCTCGTGCGAATAATTGTTAGCGTAAACGTAATGGTTACGCGATTTGATCGGATCAAATTGTTATAATTAGACATTTATTGGTATCAAGTGGATTTATGATTCGCGAATGGCAATTTCTCCCTCTCTTTTCGTGCAAACCCCCACTCGCTCTGTTTGTTTAATTAGTTGGGTACGCAAACTAATTAAAAATGATTAAGTGAGAGGGCACAAATTTACTTTTCAAGATGGACGACATATTTCCATTAATAGACGTGGATAATTGCCACGATGGTTGACAACTGGCAATTGATGAATGGTGGCACATCAAGATGAATGTCCTGGCGTCACTCAGTGATTCGATAGTGACGAGTTTGATGTAAACAACAAGTCGACTATTTATCATTTTAAAAAAAAAAAAAAAAATTGAAGTTAAAAAGTAAAAATAAAAAATTGATATTTGGATTATATTTCCATCTAAAACGCGATGCGGGAAATGAGGATGAATAAAGAGAGAATCCATATTGGATGCTAATTCGCACGTGTTTGCAACTCTCTCGATGAGCAATGCCACTCTGAATTAAGTTGAAAATGGGCAGAAGGAGCAAAGCTAAAGTTGGTTGAGTTGGATGCAGTGTGAAATAAGCATAATCGTATTAAGAAGCAAATCAAGCTGTCAGTAGTTTTGTCATTACAGTCTTATACAATCGAGTTGAAGATTCATAGCAAAAAAGCTGCAACTTACCATTTTCTCATTCTTCATTATCGACTTTTACTATCAAAATTCTAAAATATTAATTAAAGGACCACTCATCTATCGATAGTCTTATACTTATACACTAAATGAATCCTCTAATTGATTATCACTCAGAAGACAGAGGAACAGTAGCAAAAGGTAAGAGCAAATGATAGTAATTGCAGCATTTTTCTAATCAAATAATCACCTGATAATTATAGGAGAGAAGCAAACAGAATAATGGGCGGTCTCAATGTGACACAATATCAAACAACAAGAGCACAAAGCTTGTGCCTAACAGGCATTTACTGATGGATTTTATTGCATTTGCCCATTCGCCACACCCTACTAATTAAAATGAAGCCAAAAGGGCCCTCAAGTCACACGTACTACAACAACTCTTATTCACTCTTAGCACCTCCTTAACCAATCCGTTATCAATGCCAATGCCTTCGCCTCGTCCCAAACTGATTCACATCTTTTAAAAAAAAAATTTTCCAAACTAATTATATATATAAATGCACGTATTAAATTTCTTGAGTAAGTCGTTTCCTTCGGCTTATGTCTCCCGAAGGAATGCGCTGTCAAAAGATGACAAATTTCCTGCAGCGTGTGTGGACAGATGAATACCAGTTGCAATCACGTGGCAAGCAAAGGCTGCATCGATGTTTATAAACAAATCGTTGCGTGTGACTTTTATGAAGACGAAGAGTTAATGTTGATATAAGAAACGGTTCCTGATTTGTTTCTTTTCACCTGGTTCCAGGGTTAGATTTTTACTTGTAAAATAAACGACTAAATTAATTTAATGCGAAAATTCATAAATAAAATTAAGGTTACCTTTAATATCACCTGACCCACAATTTCGCTCGAATTCATCAGCGGATTAAGTTCACACGTACCGGAAGTGCCTTTCCCTCAACTAATTAATAACTAGCGAAAATATTAGTATTGCAGCACCTGTGGTAATAATTCACACTTTTCATCCATTATAACAGTCGTTAATACCTCAACGAATCCAATTGACAAACGAGGGTTGATAATGCGAACGGAATTTTAATATAATTAATATTTTATTAAAAAAAAATTATTAAATTACAATAAAACCCGATTTTAAATTTAAAAAAAAAATTTTTAACCGATAATTACTGGCTATGAATAATTACACCGGGCAAAATCCCAAATTTGAAAAGATTAAAAGGAAAAAAAATGGCGAGAGAATGAGATCATAAATTCACTTGTCATGCAACAACGCTTTAATTGCGCAAGATGTTGGCCAGCATCCCCCTCTTTGCAAATATGGCTGCCGTGTTGATCTCTAATCTGATTAAGAGTCGGATACGAGAATAAAATAAAGAATGCAAAACTTATTTATTTCTGAAGAGACTCGGGGACCCCGGGTGATCGGGTGATCATTCATAAGAGAGACCTGGGACTCGTATCCCAGATCTGATACTATCGGACTCTATTTATGGCATTCACTACACTATAAAATCCTTTTGAACTGGCAAAATGTTTTCTTATGCGCGTCTTAAGTTTTAAAAGTAACCAAACTTTATCGATATTCGATTAGGCGAAGTAAAACGCGATAATAAAGGACAAGTTTTGTAAAAAGGCTTTAGTATAATAGTATTAGACGACCGAAAAGAGGTAAAAGGGATGAAGAGTATCGATCACTCGAGTATCTCAATTTAATTTGATTAGACTTGGCCACCGCTGTTTCGTAGTGTGGCGAACGGGGTAAAGGAGATGCGAAATGGGATGTGGTGGTGGGTGTTTAATGCGATGAATCTCCATAACTGAACCGCAACTCGTACAGCCGGTGCTCGTGTCAACCTTTCGGGCACGAGCGAAAAGTGACAGCCCACAGCATCTCCCCTTTGGCCGCAACTGGCTCTGTCATGGGTCATATTAATATTAATGGCTTCATCATACACAGCCAGTATGACAAGTATAATCAAATGAACAATGTTATGGAATGCCCTGGTCCTTGGGATGTCCATCGCGGCTTCTCTCTTAGGCTGTCTGCGATGATGGTCAGTGATGGGGTAAATTGGTGCCTCCTAGGACTCACTCGACGCTCGTATCAGTCGAGCAACCAAATTACGCTAAGCACTTGCCCATATTGACACGCGAGTGAAAATTAGATTTAATGACTGCACAAACCCGCGGTTTATCACCAACCAAAATGACACCTCCACTACCTATTTACTCAATTAAAAACCAATGGGGAATCACATTTTTATAAAAATAAATTTAAAAAAATAAACTTAATTTAATTTAATTTTTTTTTTAATTTTTATAGTAAAATGAGTGTTTAAAAATAAGTATTCGCACAATCGACCTCTGAAATGAAACTCGAGACCTCTTCGAGAGCAATTATTTTTATGGACTTCAACGTTGCAGGTGCTTTCTTCGAATTCGAATTTGCAGCAAGAGACTCATTGACATTCAATCATCATTTCGGGACTTCTTTATCCAGTTTTTAAGTTTTAAAGGTTAAAAAAAAAATCCTCACTTAAAAATATATCGCTTTGAAACTCCAACAGCGAACTTGACTTCTCGTTTCCGCACATTCATCACAGTTGGGGTAGCAAAAATAAGAAAAACCAACAACTTGTTTAAAAATAAAAGAAAAAAGAAAAATAAACACCTGTTAACAACTTATTATTTACTTAAAACTTCTCCCTCTTTTTAAAAAAAAAACTAATTTCCTCTTCTAATTCGATATAATTCATCCATAAACAGAGTGGAAAAAATGAAAAATTTCTTTTAGCACAAGTCTGGACTCCAACTGATATGATATTTTTTTTTCCTCATTAATTTTTCACTACCCCTTTTCTATTTCATTTTTTCTCTCTCAAAATTCTCACCAGTCTATTAATTATAATAATAGGAAGACGGAAAACGATTCTTATACACTCTGCATACGATACACGAGCGAGAACATTTTTAATAGCAAAATTCGCCGCTTGTATCGCTGCTTTGGGAGATGATCCAAACTCAGTTCTTAATTGGATTTTGATGTGGGTCAGACCCATGTGCATCGTGTAATTACGATTTTTCTCCTCATCCACGCGAAAATTCCGTATAGCTTCGCACTTGTCTTATCACACACTCATTACGGAAAGGAAGGGGTAAAAGATGGTCTTCAACGCATTAATGATTCCACATTAAATAAAACGATTTTTTAATTCATTTAATTCAATTTTTTTTAAAAAAATAATATTTAATACTTACCTAATTCCATATGGATATCACGTCACAACCCCAAATTCCCCCTTTGATGACAAAAAAAATCAAAATCTCAACCCCTCTTATGTATGTCATTACACGCTGTTTATATGTAATTTACTCTGAAATGTATGGCGGTTTAAGCCCTGTTGGGGCGTTGTTGAACTCAATGGTCAAAAATCATGTCACACACTTGAATGGGAATAAAAAATAAAAATTAGTCTCACCTTTCACCTCCATATACATCCACTTAATCATAATGGTATCTAACTACACCTGGACAAGCTTGAAAAGGTGGGAGAGAAGTTTAAAAAAAATGTTCACTTTGAATTATTATTTATTAGACACATGTATTATCAATCAGTGTATTTACTTATCAGTTGTTGAAACAAAAGTAACTCCTACTTTTGCTGAAAAGATATAGTAAAACACCAGGTAGATGTTTTTATGCTCTATAATCACACATGTCCCCTGTCCCTTACTTTCTTATTATCCATTTTAAGGCATATCCTGGTAGTATGAGCAATTATCAATTGCATCGCCAAGTCTTTTTTTGTATTTCCAAAAAGGCATTTATTTCCCAGCCCCTAAGAGAAATGAAGGCACGAAACTCGGATAGGAGAAGTAGGAGGAGTAAATCGTGACAAACTGGCCAAACTGCGTTTATGTCCAGCATTCCACAGGTGGGGATCGAAGAAGAAAATGGGAGGAGATGCATAAGCAATTATCATCATTTCCATGTTTTACTTATCGAAAAGCCTCGAGCTTAAATCACATCCAATTCACTTTTTTCTGCTCTCCAATTGACTGTGAAGTAGAAAAAAATTAAATTATCTCATCGTAATAAATAAAATTAATTTTTTTTTTAAATTTTGTAGAAATAAAAAATTTTAAATATTTATAATGGGCATTTTTGAGGTACCCTTAAAAGATGTAAGCGCAATCATCTTGCGATCGTGTCAAATGCTTAGTACTCGGGGTCATCGGCCATTTTTCAACTTTACGGCTTTTCCCTTCGCATTATCGGGCGTGTAGATCTGAGATAATTGGACTTAGTGTCATGTCGGCGGACGGTCAACATGCGTCACCTTGCGCAGTCCCATGAATAATGGACCGTCCAGCTGGCGCTCAGAGCCCCCTAGAGACGACTACAAGCGTCCAGGGGACTGTCATTCACCTGATAAGGCGTGTCTACCAGGTAAGAGGAATGTGGCTACGGGTAGCTACAAATCAAAACCCCATCCCGCCTTCTCTCCTCGTTTCCCCAACGTCTCGTATGCCCAGCGGTGTGTGTCCACCGAGCCAAATCCTCTTTGTTTTTTCTACCATTATTTTTATTAACATTTTATTCGCTTTTATTAACCCATTAAATTTATTTTTTAAATATTAAATTAAACTTTATTTGAATTTGGCTATTTATAGACGACAATGATTAAGGATGTAAAAGGGTTAAACAAAAAAGAAATTAGTGGAGTAAGAAAATTGCATTCACCTGCTCAGCGTATGTCATTTAGGTAAAGTTTTATGAAAATCAATGGAGGCTGCGCCCTGATTAAATTAGCTTTTGATTTATCCCAATTAAGACGATACTTATATCATTGTTTTCGCTCGCGTATAAATCAACATTACAAGGACCAGCCAAATATCGTCCTCCACAACTGCTCGCAAATCATTTCCTATCCAGCTGCAATAAACGTTACATGAGCAGTTGCAATCACTCATTCGATGCTCCAATAAAACAAACCAACAAAAAATTATAACCTTAACTATAAATAAAAAAAAAAATTCAAATATAAAAATTTAATAATAAAATATTAACTTTTGTTCTGAGTATTTTTTTTTGTTTTTGTCGTTATTATAAATAAATAAGCTCCGGTTCTGTTTTAATGACCACGAGGAACTGTTATGCAGATGAGTTGTGCGCATCTATTCGGTGCCAAGTTGTTTATGAAGATGTATGGACTAGAGGGTAATCCATCGGAATACGCCTTCTAGCAGCCCACCTATGATTTACAGGTCACGCCACGAGATGGACGACGAAGCCCATGGGCGGCCGAGGACTCTCGCCACCACCTCAAACAACAAACAGATTAAAACGATGCATCAGACTCACACTTATCTCCTCCTCAACCGAATAAATAACTCAGTCAAATGTCTCGCATCAAAAATTTACGTCCTATTTTGCTTATTACAAGATAAGTTTTCATCTTTTCTTTCGTTTCCCGAATTATACCCTCTCCATTTGTCATTTCGCACTCGCTCACTAATGCATTAATGCATTTCTATTGTCCTCTGCTCGTTACACCGCACCTTTAAAATTACCGAACAAAGTTGCAAGTTTTGTATGTTTATTTTTTCGGTGTTTACTGACGACTTCATCGTCGGTTAAGAGCAGGTGACCCTGTCAAAGGTGCGCAGGTGTGTCGAGGTCCTGTTTTAATTCGTCCCTCCCCTGCGGTGAGATGACACGACAAATGGCGCGTCTGCGTGGGCTCATCGTGCGTAATTAGGCGAATTAGCTGGCGTAAAACACGATGCCTTTTGTTAACTAGTCTCCCGTGGGCTACCATAAAACAGGCAGATGGGGCTAAAGGACAATTCACCACTTTCATGTCACGCGCGCTAGATGGCGCCGCTTGGGAAAACACAATGAGATTCAAAAACACTTTTTTTAAGTTGTTGATAAATTAAAGGCGGTGTCTAACGATCGAAAATGAATCGATAATTTTTTTTTGTTTTATCAAATCTTTTCCCCTCTTCCTAAGTTGTTACTCTGTTTTACTAGCAATTGAAACCAATTATTTGCCCATTATATTTGCTTTGGTAGCGTGACACAGTCAACAGCTGGTTGGGAGGGCCATGACGGCGCAGTTCACTCAAGATTACTACAAATGACACTCGAAACATTAAAATCGACCGTAACTGTTGAGATGGGGGGAGAAATTGACGAAGAGGAGGGTAAAGATTCAAAACTCCATAAACGAATAAACTCATAAATACATATAAACACACACCCATACTTACACAAACTCACACTCAATCAATCATTGTACTAATTAAAAACCAATTTATTAAATATACTGATTTTAATATAGCAACAGTGACAAACAGTAATTTTTCTATGTCTCTTAATTAAATTTTTTTTTTAATTTTAAAAATTAAAAAAAAAGTTTTTTTTTCATGGTTACGACTGAGGACAAATAATTTTCACGCATCGCATCGTTTCATCACAAAGCTCTATTTAACATATTTTCTCTCGACTTTTTCATTTATTAAGCTAAGAAAAATCTCACACTTCACTGCCGTCTAATCACTGATGTTAAAAAAAAGTTCACTGACTTTATTATTGAAATATAAAAAAAAAATAAAATTTAATACGAATTTTTCCCGATTAACCCGTGACAAAATACAAAAATTGGGAATTTAATTTTTTTTTTAAATTTTACGTAATAAAAAGAGTAAAAAAAAAAAATATATTCAATCATAATGAGGGAACCATGAAGGACGGACGCCATGCCCCCGGTGAGCAGCGTCCGTCCTGCTGAGTTGGAAACAAATTTCGGGACACTTCAAAGAAAATCTGATGATACCGCTAAGAAAGGCAAACTTTTGACACACTTCACGGGAAATGAAAAAGAACGACATTTAATCGAGGAGTTGGGAGATGATGGGATAGGCATAACGAATGTAATTTTGCATAAAATGCCACAATATTTGCAGTTGCGAGTGACCAGACGCTCAGTATGAGGTGGGGTGCGAGGATGTGACCACGTGGTGAGAGCCATTTTCTCGCCCGGCGGGATGTCTGTGTTTTGGTGCTTGGTCTGTTTGACTTACGAGCGCATGAATCCTCTATTACACTCGGATCGTGCAAGTCATGACGTGGGCTTGTCACCCGAGTGTAAAATACTCAGCAGTGACACTCGCTCATCATAAACATCCAACTGCACCCTACACGCAATTTTCTCTCTCACCTGGTCCAAGTTAATTACCAACCGAGGCCCCGGCAAGACAACGGCTATACCTAAATCGCGTGTGTCCCGCATAGAAATTGTCTACTCATTGCGCTTTTATTTAAAAAAAATTATTTTTTTTTATTTTAAATATTTTTTTAAGGGGTTTAAAAGTGATTGCATTTATTACAAAATTATTCACATTTAATTTCATTCATATATAAACATTTGATAAGAGTTATATCGCGTGTTTAATTTTTTATTGTCTCGAGTGGGACTGAGATTCGGGTTTGAAATTTACTACTCGGTGATGTTTTATTAAAAAATAAATATGGATGAAGGAATAAATAAGGTGAAGAGTGTGTGTTTTTATATGGAAAAGAAGTGTGGGCTTTTCTCAGTAGTAATTGGGGAATCATTAAAAAATGTTGCATAAAATCCAAATCTAAAATTTACCAAAATTTTAATTTGAAAATTTTATTTAAATTTTCCAATTAATTATATATGAAATATAATAAAAATTATAATAAAATATAATAAAAATTCAAAAGAATATTTATTAATAAAAAAAAATTAATTTTAAATTATATTTTCATTTATCCCGACAATTTCCACAGCTTATAAATATACAAAAAGGTGTAATTTACGTATCTAAAAATTAAAGAATCAAAAAAAAGCAACTTAAATTACAATTCCACATTTTCTGCAACCTCAGAATTGAAATATTTAAACAAGAAAAAGTTTTTTTTTTTTTTTTTTAAATTATCACGACTTTATTTCCAAGCTGCAGATGTGTCTTTAATTTACAAATTTGACTCGAGCATGGCCGTAATTTATCCTCAAATCCGCTCCGTCGGTGTAAATTTTTTATTTTTTTTTTTAAACCAACTGAAGCGAAGCAGACAGGGCCATATATTTGCTTATGCAAATGATGGTAATTCTTTTTTTAATTACACTACTGACTGTCACTAGAGCATCTCATCAAATTAAGTAACACGTAACATTGATCCAAAAGAAAATGAAGAGCCACTTCTTTTGACTGGAAGAAAACAAAAGACGACGTCGTCATAGATTCTCAAAGATTTAATAGGTGTCACATTCTTTTGATTAAACATTTTAATTAAGTTGGGCAATCTACAATGCCAACATTTATTTTCACACTTTCGCATTTTTTCCCCCTTCCCTCACACAAACCCATAGATTTCAAAGTCTCCTGGGATCAAATTCCCCTTTCTCTTCTCGGCTTCAAGACAAAAGCGAAACTGTTGAAGGACTATTCATTATTCAACAACACCAGATTCATTATCAAAGTTGCAAATTATTGATAGTCTTATTACACATTGGTTTTGAATATATGTTTTTTATTGCTATAAATTTTCACAAATTCAAAAACTTTTTTTAATTAAAAAAAATATTTTAAACTATTATTATTACTTTTAAAAGTAATTGCAATCTCGATGGGTGGGCTGTGACTATTTGACATGCATGGGTCAATGTGATAACGTAAATATATTCAAAGGTCGAGTAAACCGAGCCCAAAGTAAGGCTTCGAGTTTCATACACTTACAAATTATCGACCAAACATTGGACGACACTGTCAGATGAAATTTTAATAGAAAATTTTAAAATTTAAAATTATTTATAAAATAAATTAAAATTTAAAAAAAATTTATTGAAATTTATGTCTCCTCTCAAACCATTGGAAAATTCATCTTTGAAAATTATATAAACAACAGATGCACTAATTTTATATTTTATTACCACAAATGTTACTTTTTCAAAAAACTTGTCATCCACATATTTCTTTAATAATATTTCCTAACTTTTTTCTTAAAAAAAAATTTTTTTTTTAATGGAAAAAAATAACATTTGCAAAACCATATGACAAAAATGGTAGAAAATGGCACCAGGGGTCGAGACACTCGCCATCAATCGTGAAAACAGGTTGATGGAAAACAGGACACCCTTCGCTTACTTTTTCCTTTGAAATTTTGCCAGTCATAGACAACTAATTTCGGCCACACGATGGCAGAAAATGATAAAAAAAAATATTAAAAAAAAAAAAAAATTCAAGTGACAAGTTGCAAATGCCGACTTTAGATGAAAGCCAAGATGACTTAAATGCTGAATAAGACAATAACAAGTTCATGTGAATCTATTCTCATGACACTTTTAGTCACATTTTATCTAATAATAAACTCAATCCATTTGTCAGTAGCAGTACTTAGCACTTGGGTGTCATTCTCCTTTTATTTCACTGCTGACAACTTTGACCATCCCTCAACTTGTCCAATGACAAATGAATCGCCAAATATAACTCATTTCACCCTTCCATTACTAGGGTGGTCTTTCTCCCTAACAACTAAACATCGACACTATTTTGCTCTTTTATTTCAACACAAAAACCGCAACTATAAAAACCTCTATACACAACAAAATGTAAACTTAGACACAGCTGAGAATGCCAAAACCAGGCTGGTTTACGAGACAAGTGCACTCGTAAAGTCATCTTTGGTTTCTTCTCGGTCTCGCCACGTGTCTCGAAGGTGCGATTCCCATTGAAATTACAAAGATTTTAATTTGGTTATAAAGTTAGTTCATTACAGACATTTTCTGCAACTTCTATATTTTTTAGATGTAAAATGTCACAAAGTACTCTTAGTTTTTAATGTTTTCGAAATAATAATGAAATTGTTCGAAGTTTTTGATTTTTTTAGGCCACCGACAACGTTTCTTTTAATGATCCGTGCCGTCGTTTCCGATGTTTCCTTCATCAACTCGCTTTTTTTCCAGTCACGCGACCCAGATGCACTCGTTTAGATTGTCACACCAAGCGACTAATAATTCACTTTGTCAAGGGCGAAACGCGTTTTTTAATGGAACGACCCATCAATCACGAGCCGTTCTTGTCGCGTTGCCACGACGGTAACCGAGTATTTCCTGTTCGAGGATCCGCAGCGACTTTTTCGGAGATGATGATGATGATGCGTAACAGGAAGGATGTATTTGAGGGACAAACATTTTTTTATTTTATTAAAAAGAAAATCTTTTTCAAACCCCATTTTCTCAGTGATTGAAGAGTTAAGGAAACGGCGTTAACAAGTTGCTGATTCGCAATAAAAATAATAATAAAAAACCTATACCAAATAACAATGTCTAGTGTGTTTTATTATGATATTGTAATCATCACTCACTTTGTTATTTATCGCGGCTCAACTCTGCTGTCATCCAACAAACTAAAACGCTGCATCAGCACGAGCCCACCCCTCGAGTCAAGGAATCTTTGAAGACACGTAAAAACAAGCTAAAACATAAAAAATGTCATGTTCGACCAAACAACCCCCATCAAAACAAAGGAGAGTGAAAAAAAATATTTAACAAAAATAAATCAGTATGGAAGCTCACAAGTAGCATTTAAAGGTGCGCCGTTAAAACTATTTTGAAGGGCCAAATGAGCTATGTCTACGTCGATGTACTTTTCTTTCGCTCTCTCATTACGTGAAAGATGGTAATGGAGCCCATTAAGAAACCGTTCCAACCACAATAAGACTCGGCTTCCACACCCCCCGATGCCCATTTCTAATTTCAAGCTGGATTTGTCTTCGCAGACCCAGCTTAAAACACTCAGACCCACTCCATTAACTCAACAACTGCATTCTTTTACTTTAATAAAGCTAATAGTAAATTCCCGCCAAATTAATGGAGAAATAAAAATAAGAAAAAAATAAGTTGGAAAAATATTGCATCAATGGCCGGAGTGTGTTGGTTTGATCCATTTGTTTGTTCGTTCCAATAGCATGACATTTACAGATGTCAGGCAGAATCAATAGCATGAAAGACACCGCATCCTGTTGTGTGCTTTCATATATAGCTTAAAGGCCCTCTAGTGATAGCGAATGTAAGCACAGCTGCTCTGCATTAGACCAATATAGCAAGTTTTGCCATGGGTTTCCACTTTGACTTCAATACCTTCTGTGTCCTCGGGAGAGAATGAGTAAGTAGTCGGTGTCAAAAATTGTAGAGACCAAAAAGTGGTGGCTTGTCTAAGGTCATCCAAAGAATGTCTATGCTTAAAATGCCCTCTCTTCCTATATAACCTCCCCATCATCTCCTACACCTTCTTCCCCAAGGGGCCATCTGGTGCGCATTGCTCTTCCAGTACTGCGCGCAAATAATGCCACCTTATTGATCTATCGAACAACTTTACCAGTCTTTTCCATCTCTACTCTTCACTTTGCCTATTTTTACAGGTATTGTTGTGTGGATATATTTTTATTATTTGTCAATAGTTATGATTGTCACATGACTCGTAAAGCCATTGTAGTTGCCAATTTTATCCGTAATTTTGTGCAGTTGCAATTAAATGAAATTAATTTTTAGTTAATATTTTTTTGGATATTTTTTGATGAATCTGGCGCTGATTTTTCTGTTTTATTTTTTCTTTTTTTGATGATGGTAGTTTGAGAGATGAAGTTTTGCGACCCCTCGTAACAGATGTGAGGACAAGATCAGTGGCTCGTGCCATTTGGCTGGGATATCACGCTGAGTATTTTCTATACCATTTTTGTTTCTTCAACTTGGCAATTAGACCGTTCTGTCACTGTCAGCTTTTTCATATGATGTTAAGTCAGTTTGAGTGTGATCTTTTTGTCCAAAAATCCTGCCATCATCAAAGACAATTCCTATCTCGGAAAAGAAATATATATATTAAACATCCGTCTGACAATTTTTTTTTATGGGATCCCATTTTATTTATCCCTTTTTCCACTCGAAAACTAATCACGTGAAAATATCCATCGCACAACCCCTAACCTCAATTCCAACATCCATCGTTGTAATTTATTCAAATTCCATTCCCACACTACCGTTTGCAATAAAAAGAAAAAAATCAATTCAAACTCTCCCAAATAAAAAAAAAATAAAAATAATTTTATTTAATATTTTTCAAATATCAATCATCAACCACAAAATCCAAATTCCCCATTAATTCCCCCCCTCTTAGCCTCCTCAATGACAAAAGCAAACAACAACAATTGAGTTAATTGCATTATTCTTGCCTTTTTCGCACATTCCGCAGAGAGAGGGTGTTGTCGGTAGAGAGTCTCGAGTCCTCACGTGACAGTTTAAAAATCTCAGCCTCAACATTGCATCTTTTATTTATTTCAATTACCCGAGTCGTAAATCAGTGGCACGGGCGGGTTGAGGCGTTCAAGTACCCACCGACCGGCTTATTCGGTGCAGTGGCGTGGCAGTAAAACGACATCTCACACCGAATTATTCCTTGTAAAACTGCTTTTATTTTGCATTCATAATACACTCACTATACTCACACTCCCTCTCCCTTTTGTGATTCATTAATGCTCGTTTCTCTCTTAATTTCCGCCCAGATGATTATCACGGAGACACTGCTGGATGCGAGAAATCAGCAGTGTGCCATGGTTTTCCTGTATTTAACTGCTCCCAGGTAGGACACATTAAGAGACACTTATCACTTTAATGAATATGCGATTATTACCCCTTTCTTTTCGAATAATACACCACTTCACTTCCTTAACTGCCTCCTAACATCGCCTTAATCCTACTGCTCGCGCTGCCCATTAACAGCTTGTGATTGCGTATCAAATTTCATTTACATTCACTTCTTTTGGCATTTCTTGATTTAAAATAAAAATAAAAATTGTGTGTGTCAAATTAATGACACGTTGGTGGCTGAATATGCGTGTGTGTCTCTACGCATGAAAGTAAATGGAATTTGGGAGTTTTAAATTACGAGAACACGAGTGCAATCCGAGTTGAAATAAATGCTTGAATTTTCTTATGTTCTTCAACTTTGTGTGGCATCTGCGGCTACAGGAATTTCGTCATTAGTTTTACGGATAAGACGGGGGACCTCAACCTATCAATTTTTTTCCTTCTTTTTCTCAGATCAAAGTAAAGTTTGACGTATTTTTAATCACATTTTTTATTTTATTTTAGTTTTTTCAAGCAGAAGAAATATTGGAATTTTTAATGTTGTGAATGAAAATATAAATACAAATAGGGTCGAGTCGAATTTGGATGATAAATGAAGTTAAGTGTTGCACTGTGAAATGTTATACCACTTTTTTAAAGCGCTTTGCAACGATTTGTCAAATTTCTTATATATTTTTTTATTTAATCTTTTAAAGAAATATCAGGACGATATTTATTACTTTTAAGCACTCATTCCACCATTTTAGATGTCAAATTACAAATTATTCTCCCGCGTGAAAATTAACAAGTTTAAAATAAAAAATTGCATCAGTCTCGTAGCTCGCAAATGATAAATCTCATCTCATCCATTTAGGATCAGAAAGAAAATCTGTGAGACGAAACGACCCAGAAATGTGTGATGGGGCGAAGAAAAAATAGAAAAATCGTTTTCGAATCCCGAGCATTTATTTTTAAATTTTTACATCCCTTTGGGTACTTGCGAATATCGGATCGGAGACGACATTCCAACTGACACTAATGAGACACACCCAGCATTACCCTTTTCTCATCGAGAATAGAAACAAACCCGTCATCTCGAGTGAGGGTAAACATTTACCTACGACCGACTTTTTCTTGGCACGCGTTTGTGTTCTGCCTCTAATTCGTTGCCCCATTGAACTTCCCTCCCCTCACTCGTTTTCAACCCTCACATCCTATACTGAATGAAAAAAAATGTTTAAAAATATATTAAAAAAAAATCTTTTTAAATGTAAATAAATAAAATTGTAAGTGATGAAAAATAAATTTTATTCAATATAAAAAAAAAATTAAAAAAAATTTATTTTCAAAAAAATAAATAAGTTTTTTTGCTTAAGTCAAAATGTACAAATTGAATTTTTTGAGGGATCGAATTTGAACATCTCTCACTTTGCTGAAAATGATCACCCTGCCCTAGGGAAGCACTGGACATGAGCAAAGGATAAGAGAGATCGAGAGGGGAGTAAAAAAGAATATGGAAGGGCAAGTTGAAAGAATGGGGGAGTGAGTATGAGTGTGTGTATGTGGGGAGAGTTTACAAGTTAGTTTGATGAATGGTCAGGTCTCTGATTTGTCATATCGGAGTGAACCTTCACCTCTAGATGAAAATTCCCCTTCCACCTTACGCCTCAAAACTCCGGGTATTACATCATTGATTTCCATTGCCCTCCTGCTGCCAAACCGACTAAATTTTTCATTTCCCCAAAATCCAAAGAAAAAATTATTCTTTTCCAAAAAAAAAATTTTTTTTAATAGAAAAAAGGTGATATAAAGTTGTAGTAAACGTGGCACTGTTTAAAGTGTACGCACTTGAAATTAATCTGTGCGATGAGACGCTTAAAAAAACAATTTGCAACGCACCCACAATTTTCAATCTTTGCAATGGAACTGGAAAAGAGTGAGGGGAACGAGTAATTGACACTATATCGCCATCAAACCAGGTTGAGCACGGCCGTTTCATGGCTGCACTAATGACACGCCTGGTGCATCCCCCTTCGCTTTTGAGACACGCTTGTCTGGCAATGGGCACCACAGCCAACTACAAGTCCCAACTACAAGTAATGAATTTTAACGTGAAAACTTTCAGCTACCTCCCACCCTCGTACTGCAGATCGATAAAAACTACAAATGCTGCAATGACTCATCGATTGACTGATGACCAGTCGGATGACCCACTCACTGCCCACTGACCCCAATTTAGAGAAAATAATAAATAAAATGTAAAAAATACAACTAAATTCAATCCGCAATTGACATTAACTGTTAATAACTGAAATTTGGAAAATATGAAACCGAATATGGGTAACTCCGCCGAGGGAAGGCAAAGTCCGACACCAACTGACCACGGGCCATGAATCACGGCAGCCAATCAGCATTAATTTAATTTTATTGAAGTGGCGACAAGCCACCAACTCTTTCCGGGCCCGGCCATCGGGCTTCGCACACACAAATCGCGCGCTTAACGACTCTCCCAGGAGATGGAAACATCAGTGGACTCTTGATTGCCTTGGGGCTTTTGGATAGTCTCCATTTTCTAATACCAACGGTCAGCTTGACGCACTGCACTGGGAATTATCAGTCCAACTTAATTAAGTCTCTAATTTCAGTTTTGTGTTCGCGCTCCGTGCGAAAGAGAAACGCACAACAAACCAGAACATCCAATTTCAAACAATCGCGATACATAACTCGATTGCGAGCGCTTTAACACTGACAAGATTTTCACATCACCACAATTAAAGGCGAGCATCTCTCGTTATAACACTCTTCCGCCCAAAGTCCTTGTCCAACCAAATGAGTTGGGGTTCTAATGTGCCACACCGCGTCATTTATTCCTGATAAAATATGAGGCGAGCACAGCTGCAGTCTTTCCTAATGACCAAGTATTTATCTAGCTTAGAGAGAGACACGTAAAGCAAAGGACCCCGGGTTTTACACATTCTCATCTAACACTCACTCACTTCTCTATGTGTGTGTGCCTCTATAATAATAAAAGAATAAAAAAAAATACTTTCCTCTGTGTAATTTTCAATTTCCACTCGGCATTTCATCACGAGGGTGTCATTTGAGGGCACAATACAAATGCTGCAAAACGAGATAAAAAATTGCCAACAGTTTTAAAACTCAATGCAATCAAACGTTTCGGGATCCCCTTGGGTGTGTAGGAGACAAAAAGTGAAAGAAAGAAATAAAAGTAAAAAGAAAAAAAAATTTTTTTTGGGCTTAGGTGGGACTAATTTGATTGAGTGACAATCAAGGAAAAAGAAGAAAAAAAATTTTTTTATTTTCTTTTCTCTTTCATTCGGTGCGAGTTAAAAATGACAGGTCACAAACCACAATACCCATCGTACAAAGTGTGTCGGTGCCACTTGACAAATGGAATTAGTGTCCCTTTCTCGGTGTATGACACGTGATGACCCACCATCAAGAAGAAAATGGAGCGGGCAACGCGAGCTTTACTCATTACTTGTGGCTAGTATAAACTGCTGTTTCTGTCGTCTCTCACTGTCCAACAACTTATCTCCAACTTACACACAAAAACTCATCCACTTCCCTCCGACCATTATTCGCGGGGATCAATGATCACAAACCCGACCAACCTTTTTTTAACACGGGATTTTTATTTTCCCAATTCCTTAATATGAACTTTAAATTAAAATATAAAATATTTTATTTCAAACTTTAAAAATCCAAAATAAAATTTATAACAAAAAATGTAAAAAAAAAATTGACAGAAAGGCGACGAATTCGACTAGAATAGGCACATGGAATGGCAAATAACTCGCATGAAAAGAGAAGGAAGGGCAAGAGAGGGAGAAAAAAATGTAAATGTTATTATCCCCTTCCTTTATCTGATACACATAAAAGTCGTCCATCCATTTGTGAAGAGATGCGCGGCTCCTCTCTCGCTCCTCATTCAAAAACGGGTGTCAGGAAGTCATTCGGCTGCTGACAGCATAAATGAAGTAAATAATTCGTGCACCTTGTCACGGGCAAATGGAATAGGGGAAGAGCGCATTTAACGACTCGCGAACGCAACTGTACGCAGTTGACAAGCAACAAAATCTCATTATACGATGCATAACGAGACTCGAATTGACCAAATGCGAAAAGAGGCGAACTGATTTGCACTTTATTAACTCAATAAATCGGAAGGAAGTGGTGGGAGAAGGGTGGGGAAAAAGGGTGTACGAGTTGTGAAAAGTGCGGTCAGCCCAAAACCGTTGCCTTTAAAAATTGACTCCACCACTTCTCTCTTTCTCTCTCTCGGTCCCATCTCGAGGGTTACATAAATATCGAAAGCTTTCGCCGGTACATGTTGTGTGGCACGGGTTCGGTCGAGTGGGCAGTGGCGGGCAGCAGTCAGCCAGCGGCTAGGTAAGAGCAAGTTGAATTATGGTGCCCACAGGACAGATATAAATGAGTGTTCGTGTATTACGGCAAAAGTCACTCGATGTATTCCCCGCGGATAAATAAAAGTGCAAAAATGTTGAAAATATTGAAATGATAAATAATGCAATAACATCCATCATCGACACTTACTCGATGCCATTTTTAAAAAAAAAATATAAAAAATATAAAAAATAAAAATAAAAAATACTTTTTATATTAGGTTAATCCTATTGTTAGCAATTTTCAAGTTCGCAACCCGCATTGGCTGGCACATACCCTTTGGCCACATTTGCGCAAAGCCAAACTATTGATAAACGTGGCTAATTGGGAGACAGGAGGACTCGGGGCCACTGATGCGGGGGTTGGGTCGAAATGACTGTAACTGGGGACTCGCTCTGCCACCCGTAATCGAGTTAAGAACGACGGACCATAGTTCGACGTGAGGCTGTTAGATAAGACCCAGACAACAAGAACAACAGCAGGTAATTACCAAGCAGCTCTATTCCTGCTGGTACATCAATACGGTCCAGTAGATAACAATAATGAGAAACAAGTTTTTAACTCTCCATAACAAATTAATAGAACGGCCGTATCCAATCGTTTAATGGACAAACTTTGGCTTACAAATTAAAAGGTGAGTTAAAGGTCATCGTTTCACTTTGAAGTTGGATAAAGACGGGGGATGGTGCGGGGGAGGGATGGAAAAGCGATTGCCAGCACCCTCTACTCGAGCTCGAGGGCCCGATCGATTTTTACTCTATTTTAGCCTCCCTTTGCGTATAATTTTAATAGTGACTCACCTCACATTCATTCATCTCGTCTCATCCTATAAACACCAAATACAGCCATTTGTACCCAATATCGGTCACGTCGGTCGTCGTCCACGACCGAGAGCAAAAACCCAGCTGACACACGGCACGTGCCAGCAAATGCCATCTCTTTCGCTCTTTCTTTCTTTGGTTGGGTTAACCCCCTTTCTCCTCGCCCCCAATGGTAATGGTCACTCTAGGCCGCAATAGAGCTGTAAAGAGAGGTGTGTAATGAAGCCCAAACTCCAATTAGCTGTTATTGTTCTGGGACAGGCCAAGTTGCAGTAGCCACGGTCAGTTTCTCTCCCTCCCCTTGGCTGATGAATGCTAGCCAAATGACCCTGGTGTGATAATTGTCACCTGAGGTCCAGCCTGGGCTCTGTCTGAATGAGCAATTAGGAAAGAGCGAGAGAGAAGGGGAAAGAGAGCCAAACGCCATATATAAGGCGGACGCGTGTGGCCAGAGCTCTACTAATTAGCTCGCAGGACTGACCACTGGTCTATTGTCCAAATGTGGATGGTGAAAAGGAAGTGGCGAGTTCGCAGTTGCAAGACTTTTAATCTCGATTTACTCATACACACCTACAAATAAAACCGACCGACGGATACTTTACATTATTTTCGTAATTTTTACAAAAAATTTTAAGCAAAACTTTTCCCTAAAAACTTAATTAGTTTCACGAATATCATTCCCCATTTCCACATTCCAAAAAAAAATAATATTAACCTAAACAAAAAAAATTAAAAAAAAATCAGTCATTTCTCTCATTTTTTGGTAATAAAAAAAGAGATTAATTCGTGGTTCGATGGCATACGTGAAACCACAAAATGGATTAACCGCATTTGAAGTGGACACACTCGATGTGACATATGCAAAGACGATTATTCAAATGACGTAAATCCTTTTACGAACACGTCCCTTTAATTACGGATTTTGAAGAGAACAATTTTTATTCAATCCGAGCACAGTCATCGCAATCATCATCACCATCATCATTACTTTTTAAAAAAAAAAAATTAAAAAAAAAATAAATTAAATAAATTAGTCTTTAGAAAATAGAAATTGAAGTTGAGTTTTACCCACAACTCGATAATTGATCCCAGGAAAAAAAGGGAGGAGTGAACCCCCCATTTATCAGTCGGCACCACCAAAAAGCTTTAGTCTTCAATCTCTTTGTCAGTTGCTTACCTTCACCCCCAACCTCTGTCTACTGTCTTCCTCTGGTCATCCCATCACCATCATCATCAGCTGGACTTAATGACCCATGCGCTCTCTATCTGCCAGTAAAAACACCCCAGGTACGAAATGGACTCGGCTAGACTGGTCAACTCGACCAGCATCACTCTAAACCAAAACTCTCGAAAAATTTCCAAAAGGTGCAAAACCCAAGCGATTAGCGGTCGGATAATTCGCTGACCCCATTCATCGCTCCCCTCGCCTGCCCAGACAGTGCCGCACTCGTGACTAAGTCGCGAGAAAAGCCAATTGTCCCTTATTTCGGGTAATTACCCCGCGGCTCGTGTCGATGCTGCAAATCCCCAGACGACACGAGGAATATTGATGCCTTTTACTATTGGATTTATTAGCGGCGGTAACGTACAAAAGTAGGGCCGTATCAAAAGAATTGCGAAGGTCGTCTCGTGGGAGACTTAAAGTCCTATCGAATCAATCTTAGCATTTGTAACGTTAATTTTTTTTTTAAGTTAAAAATTTTTTTTTTAATATTTATAATACTTGCATTTAAATGTTGCGATGATTATTTTTCCCCTTAAAAATGGCCTACATAAAACCAGGGAGAGAGAGAGAGTGAGAGACCGACGAAGGGGGAGAGAAATTGGCAGCTGCGCGCATCTCTTTTTCCCGTTTCCACACACAGGCGCCCTCTATACGGTGCTGGCAACGGGTGCTGGCATCGCGGGTCTAAATGCGTGAAGTAGGGCCTAAGGCTAGCCACATCGCACTCAACGCACATTCACTATACACACACACCGTACAACAAACAGCTCCCCTTATCGCGGCCAGTGGTCGTAATGGCCGACGAAGAGAGTGGCGGTCACAGTGCACGTCCGACTGCGAGTCCCACTGCTGCGTTGTGCACGCTCCAAAGGATTGCCATTGGTCGTCGACAGGTGCCAGGTGCAGCTGCGCCGCACAGTCTCCTCCTCCGCGCTCGACGAGCATTGGCCGGTCGCCGATGTCGCCGGAGGGAGGCGCCTCGGTTGCCCCACCACAGACCCGGCCCACCAAACAAACCGGTCATGTGTGCAGCTAGGTGACGCATGTAGGAACTAGGCGGGACGACCTGCGCGTCCCTCGCCATCCGACTCGCACTCGGTTAGGAGCCATCGCAGTCTGTGCGAGCGACTCGCCGTGCGACATCGATAAACTGCGCTGCACTCGGCTCTCTTGTTCGTCTCCCCTCACTGAATTTTCGCTCGCTTCCCTTCCTATTTCCCCTCCCCCGACCCTCTCCTCCGACTCGCTTGCGGTGAGGGTACCAATGTGCGCACGCTCAAAGTCATCCAGCACCACGTCACCCTACACACGCCACCTCGCTGTCCCGAGAGCCACCGCCTCGAGCGACAAACGTGTTGAGTTCGCGAGTCTGATAGGGTCGTGGCCAGGAAGCTCACAACAACACAACAAGTCGTTCGCTGCTCCGATTTCAACGTCTCGGCTCGGCTCGTCCGCAGCGCGCCACGCAACTCGTCACTGGATTAGCGCGTCGGACGATATGGCACTGCGTGAACGGCGTCACACCGCCACCAGTTGAACGCGTTTTCAGCGCTGTCACCGCCAGAGGGAGACACCCATACTCGCAACACACCGTGCCACTGCACACAAACTGATCCCACCAGTCCGACGACCAACACGCGCACAAACTGGACTCGACACGACTTTTTTTCATTTTTACTTTTTTTCAACATTTATTTATTTCCTCGTCTCGCATCGATCCGAGTATTGCCTCATGGCACCGTCCTGCATCGAGGACGTCGCCAATCAAACTTTGAAATAGGAAAAAAGAAAGAAAAGAAAACTCGAATTTGATCCGTAAAAAAAAGTGTCGACCCGGAGGAATGTTCGGTGCTGGTCAGTGCAATCGATGCCCTTTGGTATGCCCAAACCTCACAACAGTCCTAATCCGTCGCCGCACGACGCCAAAATGTTGTTAGGAGAAGACAGACACGGAGCTCGAGTCGGACTTCACCTGAGCTCCGACGCCGAGCCGCCGGATAGTGGCGGGAGCTCCAAGCCGCGACTCCTGCCCGTCAACGGAGGTCTCGTTATGGACGTGGTGAGTTTTTTAAAAAAAAAATTTCTTTCTTTTTTTTATTTCTTTTCATTACCCATAACTATTTTTAGCCAAGTTAATCCGACCCGTGTTGTTGTTTTTTTGTGGTCAAAATACGGGTAGGGAGAAAACACAGTTATATTTGTTAACGTTGTTTGTGTTTGGGAACTAGGAGAATAAGTGAATCGCAGTTTTCTCGTCACCCCGCCAATAAGTTTTAACAGTTACTGCGTGTCTGTGGCAGCCGCCTGGTCCTTGCATTACATCAGGGGGACATATGGTCGTACAGGGAGGTCCTATACGCATTAAAAGGGCTACAGGGTTCATGCTCTCCCCTTCGCCCCGCACTCACTCACTCACTCGCCCCGGATGGTGTCTGCATGCCGGGGGTCACGAGTTACACACTGCCGCTCCTCTTCTCTATAAACCCAACACTTATAACACGTGCAACTTACCATCTTCATTTTCATTTATCTATTTTTATTTTTTTTTAATTTAAATTATAAAAAAGAAAATTCAATTCCGAATTGTAAATTACTCGTATCACTTACGGGTATGAAAAAGCAATGAAAAAGCGAGCACCGAGAGGAGTTTTTACAGGTGAGTATAACAAGCAAAGACAGCTGCGGTCTCCGTCCATAAAATGGGTAGTACTAAGTGTATATGGTCCACTATACAAGAGTCGTATAAGACCAGTGCCACCCTCGAACGATCGTAGAGGGCCACTTGTCCCATCAATATTTGACGAGAGACAGTCCCATCGAACCGCTAACACCCACCCTCGCATCGCTTTCTCCCCCTAGCGGCTCTATCAGCGACTCGCTCGGCGTTTGTGTTGTGGAAATGGTTGACAAAACAGATAATGGCCCAACGGGGCCATAAATGGCCGGGAGAAAACCTGATGGTTGTTTCTCGGCTGGCCGCAAGCTCCATTTGGACGGCGTGGAGCAAGAGTGGCACTTTAGGGGTCGCCACATAATTATTGTCCGCCTCCAAATGACGGACAATAATTGCACGCGCCCTCCCTCCCGAAACCATCACCCATCATAAATTCGTGACATCATCTCTTTTGCTGCAGCGTTCCAATTATACGCCCTCCTCCACCTCCTCCTTCTCGCTGCCCTCCTCGCGCTGACCGCGGTAAAAACGCAGGTGATGGGATCTGACCATCATCATCATCAACATCCGCCAGGTATACTTTGCGCCGCACCGACCGCGCCCGTATCACGTTAAATGGTACATATTCCATTTGACTTTTCAAAGAAATAATTTTGATTTAACAAAAATATTAAATTTTAATATTTATGTAATTTTAAATCAACAATATCGATATTTAGAGGTAAAAATAAAATTTAAAAATATAAAAAAATTAAACGTAAAATGTAAAACATCTGGGCACAAGAAACGGGTTTATTCTACGCGCGATAATGACGCAATAGGAATTTTTTTTTAAAAAAAGAAATTCAAAATTCAATAAAATCTCAATTTTTCTCTCCCCCCCTCTTTTTAAAAAGCGCAAAAAATAAAAAAATAATCTCAGACTATTGGAACTTGACCCGAGTCGTAAAAAGACCACCCCGAACGGTACATTAAAAGAGACAATTTTTTTCGGGCCATCTGGTCCCAATATTTATATGCACAGATCTGACAAACTGCAGAAATTGTGCTTTTCTGATAGGGGCCGAATGTATTTCTGGGAGTTTTGAAAACGAGGCTAGTTTGACAGCTTGTGCTGGCTATTCTTGGTGTTGCGCAAATCCAGTGGTGGCAAAAGACACTGCATCACTTTGTACTTTGCTGACTGATTTGTGCGAGTGTTTCTAGTCACGGCTTATTTGACTTACACCATCAGCCACAGACAAATTTCTTTACTTTTCTCAATGAATCAACCCGCTTTAAATCCCCTCCATCTATTTTTTCACTCCTCGAAAACACCTCTTTAATCGTTTCCTATCACAAAATAGAGAGGAAAGTTAAATTTAATTAAATCGAAAATTCGTGACGTCACTCGTTATCGATTACAATTAAAATTGGACGATAATAATCGCAAACTGTAAGTAATTAAATACGATTGTCTAGCAGTGTCAAAAGAGCTGAAAAGCAACGCACAATTGCGCTTTAATCAAGTATCAAAAAACCTGGGAATGACTAAGTTAAATTTCGAAATTAAAAAAAAAAAAACTTTTCTAGTCCTCGATCGGACGCAATGACATTTCCATTCTCCTCTTGTCGCTTCTCGTCTCGATTCACGCTTCATCAAACATTTTTTTTATCCCTTCACTTATATCATTAGCAAACAAAACGTGAACTCGGACAACTCTTCACTCATGTAAAAATCATCCGGATTAGAAACTTTTACTTCCCACATGAAACGAAAAGCGAAAAGTGACAGCTCCGAACCATAATCCTCGCAGCTAAATGTCTGTAATTGCCAAGCGAATAATAGAGGGAGTTTAAAATTAAAAAAAAATAAAAATAGAAATAAGAAAATAAAAACCGGCGGACGAGTGATCCAAATCTAATCTCGTCACCACATCCCAGGTGTGCGCGTAAATTGAGCTCGTGGCCACATTTTCGAGTTGCGTAACCGCATTTGGAGTCGCGCATGCCCGGGGAAGGTGACGGTTGAGTCCACGTCCATTCGGAATAAAGAATAATATGAAGAATTCTTTTCATCACGTGACAGACAAATTGGTACTAACAACGAGTATAGCTGAAAGCGTGGCTTTTGGTGCAACCACTTTACACATTAAAATGCTTTAGTTCGCACTTTTCTCGCATCTTATTACATTAGTAAAATGAAGTTTGCGTTGACAAGAAGCAGCTGCGCAATTTCCAGGGAAAAGGGACAAGAGAAACCTTGTAACGGACAATCATAATCCGAAACCTGGTTTAATGCAATTACATTGTAACACCGTACCGATGTTAGCTATTAATCGAGTGCGTGCAATGCTGGACAATGTCCGCTTTAAATTACAATGTCATTAGATTTAATTAAAAATGAGCAAACTAATATCCAAGTTAAACCTTAAATAAAGGAAAAATTACACTCCGAGACTCGATATCCAACCCCGAATGTCAAAAATGAAGGTTAAAACTCGCTGTTAAACTGACACACACTCGACAAGTCGTGTCGCGTGCAGGTGGGCAACATCCGGGAACAGATGCAGCCGCGCCATCCAAAACAAGCCGTGTTTAGCCATACAATTAACATTAAATACTGATTTTATTTTTTATTATTTTTTTTTTAAATAACAATATAGTCAAACGGGCGTTAGAAACTTGGATTTAACCGTCTATCGACCTAATTAACCAGAAATGTTAATTTTATTTTCTAAATTAATTAAAAATTAATTTATTCATTTTATTTAATTACAGACTCGAAATAAAACGCAGAGGGAGCCACATTGGGCCTCCATGGAACCACTACCAGCTCGACTTCAGGTAGGTTTCTTTTATATCAAATTACATTTAAAAAAATATTCGGTTAATTTACAAGACCCATCGAGTAGTGTTTTATACCAAAGATTTTTTTTTCTTGTTTCGAAAAGAGGGGAAATTGCAAAGGGTCAAAATTGAAGCTCGTGGTATTAACCCGTGGGACGATACTAAATTTGACGAGGATTGTCTGGACATGAGAGCGCGGCCTTTAGGACGTCGGAGGTGGGGAAGGCCATCGCGGCAATTTCGGAGCTTTACAGCTCGCATCGTGTCAATTTGGAGGGCAACGTTAGAGATAGAAAGAGCCGTCTTTATCCATACCCCCAGTCCATTCCGTGTTGATCATTTACACTGGCCACTACACAAGCGACCATCTCTCGCGAAGGGTCTCGTAACTCGAGATGGATTATGAGTAGAGCAATTTAACCGTGTGGTCGCTCGTAAAAATGAGCGAGCGAAAATATGGAGTGAGTGACAAAAACAAAAGCTTCTGCCGTTGTCAGATGGTTACTTAAGACCCAACTTGAGTTTAATTAAAAGCAATTTTTCATATAAAGATGAAAGAATAATTATTTTTTTCCTGATTTTTTCCT